>JAAEAF010001445.1:193407-218091 GCA_011037195.1 Triatoma infestans | reverse complement strand
TGTGATGGATGCAAGAAACATATAAATATATTAATTTTTAAATAAATCTAAATTATCAAAATATGTGACATACTCTTGCAAAAGGACAAGCCCAGGTATACAAGTCCAGTTACTGGTACGGTTAAAGAACAATTAAGGCATTGTACTACCCCTTCTTCTCACAGGGGAGGAATTGAAGAAACGAAGAGAAGAGATATTTTTAAGGACAGTCTTGTGCTACAAATCAAGGTGGAAACATATACCAGTATTACGTTATAAGAAATTATTATAAGCTATTGTGATATTCAAAGTAACTTAATTTCTCTTAGAGAATATATTTAATTTAAACTACCAGTGGGTTCTTAATTATTCTTATATTCTATCTCAAACAAACATACAAGCCCTTTTCGCTAAAACGTTCACGCCACAAGCTACCTACACACATCCACACCATAACATTACAGTTGGCTATTGTGTCAAATTGGAAAGAGGATAACTTTTGGTGTAGGCAGTATCGTCAGCGAATAGACAGCAGTTTGATTATAACTTTAATTTAGCTAGATTATTGATAAAAATATTGAACAATGTTGGCCCCCAGGACCGAGCCTTGGGGAACACCAGCTGCAATTGACCTTTCACCTGAAAAAGAACTACCGAGAGCCACATGGAATTTTCTATTAGTTAAATAGCTTCTGACAAAATAAATTAAATATCTGGGCAAATTGTATTGGATTAATTTTGTAGATAAGGCCATCGTGCCAAACACAATCGAAGGCATTTTCTACATCTATCAAAGCCATTCTTGTGTGTTTGTTCAAATTGAAATTGTGCTGAATCAAGTCAGTTACTCTCTAGCTAACTGTGCAATAGTCGAGACACACTTAGACACTTTCCAACATGAAAGGCTCCTAAGAAAAAAACACTGCTCCGGCCAAACACGCAAACCAATACCAAATTCAGTAAAAATACAAATATAGCCCTAATATAGCCCAAATTGAAAATAAATAAAATACTTTACATTATTAAATATATTTTCAAAATAATATAAATTCTAAAAATGAAACTGGAATCACCGTCATCTATCTATAGCAATCTATTAATTAATCATAAGATTCTCTATAAAATATTATTTATTATATCTGTCTTCTTCCATTGGAGACAGAATCATTCCTAATTTTTTTTTTTTTTTATTCTGTAAATAATATATTATTTGTTTAAGATACCAGGGAATAATTATTTGTCACTAATGTCTTCCCTTTAAGAAAAAACCAACAAGCCTTTTATTTTAATTCCAGGTCAGATAATATTGACCTGTTTCTGGCCGAAGTGCAATAACCCCTTGTGGGGCCCCGGTCACTGGTACAGAGTACAATATTGACCTCTCTTTAACTGCCCTCTCAAACTGTCCTAAACCACAGTTAAATATTGGCTTTGTTAATTTTATACAAAAATATGTTTTTTTTTTTGTTACATTAATACAAAATATAATGTAAAGTAATTAAAATTGTAAGCAACAAAATTTTAAAAACTTTTATTTATTTATTTATTTATTTATTTATTTATTCATATATACGGGGTTGCACCCCATTTATGTAATTTTGTTACATAAACAAAACAAACATATACTAGAAATAGACCAACTACAAACTATAAAACTACAAAACTACAAAACTACAAATATAAAAGAATAGAAAATAGAACATATAAAATACAAACTAGACTAGAACATAGAATAAAAAATTCGGTATATAAAAAATATTAATATAAAAATAATAGTATTAGAAATATGAACAATTATACAAATATATATACAATTACTAATTAACAAGAACATATACAAATATAAAAGACAGTATAGCAAAAAGTGTATAAGACTATGAAATTAATAAATAAGAGTAACCAATTAGAAAGTAGGTAAAAAGGAGAGCGTATTTAACCATCTATTATAAATGCAAATATTTTAGTATATAATAATTGCCAAAATGTAAATACGCGTTAATATTTCTTTGGTTTTTTAAGGCAGCATGTCACACACGAAACGATCAAAACGTAACATAAAAACATCTAAAAAATGTGAAATTATGGCAGACTTGAAAACACTTATAACTTAGTTAATGGAATAAACAGTCTCTGAGATATTTTCCGTGATAGCCTGCTTCTTTTTGTGGTCATCGATCGGTTCGCTCATCATCAGGATGTTTTTGTCAAAACAGTATGGTAACATAGACTTGCACAGAGAAAATTTAGTTGATACACTATATCAACTAAATGTATCAACTAAATTTGCTCTGTGCAAGTCTATATTATCACACTGTTTTGACAAAAACATCCTGATGGTGGGCGAAGAACGCCCGAAACCGGGTCAATGACCACAAAAAAGAAGCAGGCTATCACGGAAAATATCTTTGATGTTTTTCAGTTCTGCGGAACCAAGCATAAAAAACAACGAATAAATAATCCTTTGTTGAGGAAATTTAACATAGTGAGCGTTGGGAAGCTTCGTGCACTCCGTCCATCTCTAACAAGTTCTTGTATCTTCCCTATTCACGTCTATTGCACTGAATGAACGAATTGGTTACAATCTTAAATTTGACCAAAAATTGCATAAAAGCTTGGCAGACATATTCTGATCATAAATCTATATTCAAGAAGTAATCAAAGTCAAAAACAATATCCAAGCAGTCTTCAAGAGCCTAGAAAATTATTCTTGAGGATTCTACACATAAATCTCAAGGAGTTACTTCAAGCATCTGTTCACTACAAGCAATCAACTGTCTTCACTCAGTTTATTTACGGGCTCATCAAGCCAGCTAATCGAATCGACGGCCAGAAAAAACAAGAGTTTCCGTTTTTCAAGCCGTAAACAGCCAAAGCTAACAATTCTAGAACAACTTTCTTCGCTTTGGTCCACTCTATGCCCTCAGAAATAGTCTTTTCTTTTCATTCTAATATTCGTAAAATATAAATTGTGTAAACAAAATGCAATTAGTCTATATTTAGGTCTATAATATAGAGTACTATGTCTATAATTTAACAAACTCATCATCGCTACTATTAACCTAGCCTCAAATGGATTAAGATATTAAAGAGAGTGTACTTATGGCTTGGCTTCCTCGTTGAATATCACAGTCCGGATATGGACTAACCAAGACGTCAGTGATCTTGGCGTCCTTGCTGGTATCCCAGCCTATCAGTAAGAACACTAGTTGAATATTCAAAAACAGCTAGACAAGGTATAGCCGAAGAGATGTGGCTGGCGCTGTTTTTAGACTGTTAACCAGCCACGACTATCTGCAGCATCACCTATTCCGGACAGGGTTTGCCAATAGTCCTATCTGCACCTTAAGCCAAACTGACGTGATGACCGATCAACATATCATCAAGATTTGCCCCACACTTTAAAGATATCCGCAATTCTTTTAAATCACCTCCTACCCTCCTTCAAGTCCGAGCAAATATTTATTGGACTGAGTGACGACAAATCATGGCAAAATCACCAAAAGGCTATGTAAAAAAAAAAAATTTACCTAGACCAGTGTTTATGGAAGTAATTCGTGTGTAGCAGATACTTGGAACTAGTAGCAACCTCCACAAACTCCCACTATTAGACTTACATATGCATCACACCTACTCAATTACAGATGATAACGTGCTATGTTTAAACACAAACAGAGGGAGTTACAAAGATCGTCTAGGTCGTAGTAGATTTGACTTTGTAGCTGCTACTTCAACACATTTCTCTTCCTGTAGAATAATCATTTCCACTAAAGAAATTTTAGCACCACATGCATTCAATTCTGTCAACATTTCTTTAGTTTGTAATAATGTTATGTGAAATAAGAGTAAAGTTTAAATAATTATTTGACTCAAACAAAAAAAAAAAATAAAAAAAAAATTGCTAAAACAGAGTAGATAATGTAGCGAAAGAAAAGCAGATACGGTAATATGAAGAAAGATTGTGTTTAATGTTAAATGAAAGAAGAGGTGTTGCGGAAAAACTAGATAACAAGAAGATCAGCAGAAAACCTTCCCCGTTCCACACCGGTTGTCTTTCAGGTGTGTGTCAAGTGTAGCCGGGCTAACTTTTTATTAGGCGCTTTACCCGCAAATCGTCTTTATTTTTTTCGGGAGGGAGCGAGAAAACTTTAGTGTGGTTTAGTAAAGGGGAGGGGGAAAGGCAGCACTGCCAAGAAAAGCAAAAAGAAAAACTCTTCAAGAAAACTCTTGTTATAAAAAGTTCATACCTAAAAAACTCCTAGATAAGCATGGCCACTTAAACTTGTCTGCTTGTCCAAGAATGAAAATGATAACAAACGCGAAGCGATGTTTCAGCGAGTCTGAAGTTTGCCGGGAACATTAATTTTGTACAATTAAAGAAATGCAGAGATACTATCCTAGTAAGCGTTAATTAAGAGAAATATTAAAATTATAATTAAGATCAAGTAAAATAAATAAAACTTTATTTGGAAAAGAAATCTGATGTGAAACTCTCACACGACCAACTGCTGCCAACGCAATTACATATAAAATGACATATGTCCTTAAAACATCAAAATTTTACTCAATTATTTCCTAACATAATAAGAGATGGTGGGAGACAAATACCTATCTAGGCAGATACAGAGAAGAAGTGATTAATACATTGTAGTCTAGAAGAGCGCGTCAGAAACATTAAACCATCACATATAATATTTGAAATTTAACTGCACAAATTCGCGCAAAATTAACATCAACATCATCAAAAACATTTGCAGATATGTTACAAATATATAATAGGTTTTAGAAGGAGAGTAAATGGGATGAGTTTAGGTGGAGAGAATTTAGGTCTGGTTTATGAAATGAGAAGACTTTTTGTTAACACTGGTTAACTAGTATATTAATAAGAGACACAGTCTGCCTGGACTTTACCATAGAGAATGGATACGATAGAGTGGTATGAGAATGACACGAAGTGACTGGCGAGATGATGAACTGTCAATTTCTGGACTGTCCGATGCTGTATTTATCTAGTTCGGAGAGTGGTTGGGTTCGTTTCTCTTCACTTTTCTCTCTTTGGTTTCTTCTCCCTACTCTCTTTGGTTGCTGTTACAAGAAAAAATTAATGAGGAAGGGTTTTTGAGAAATAAGCTACAATGAATGCTGAACACAATGATTGTTTCTATAGTAGCTCATACTTAGGCATACATGTCCAAACTAACATAATCTATTCTCCTGTATCTTCTCTTCCGCTGTTTGTACTCCCAGCGTTATACACCCTAATAAAGGCAGATCTCTATTGTCATGTTGCGTATTCTCTGTCTCGTTTGAACTTCCACTTGAACCTTTCCCCCAAAAAATGTTTGTTATGTTTAGAGCCGTATATGTCGACCTTATATACTGACAGTTTAATTTTCTTGGACACCTCTATACATTTAAGGAAGCCGTTCCTGCACCGCATTAAAAATCCTGCTAGCAGCATTTATCCCGCTCCCAAACCTCCATGACTATATAATAAGTTTTAGAAAGAGAGAAATGAGTGAAAAAGGGTTTTTGAGAAATAAAGCTACAATGAATGCTGAACACTGTATAATAAAATAAAGACACAAAACTGCCAGGATTTCACACGTAAATAGCAATTAGGTAGCGAGAGATTTAGACTGAGTAAGAAGAAGGGTAGTAGTTGGTTGTTGACGTGTTGTAACTGCTGCATAAACTATTCTAAAGACAGTACCCTGTAGGGTTAGCGCAGTTGTATATATATAAAGAGTCTCCCACTCTAGTCTGGCATAAGTAGCGAGTGAAGTCCTCAATTTTGTATGTCTCTCTCTCTCTCTCTCTCTCTACTTTAGATCCCTCTCTTCGGATTCTATTACAAATAAAAGTGATAGGTTTATTGTTGTGGTGAAAAGCATCCGAGAGCTAGGAGAGCTGGAAAGCATCCGAGATATTTTCCGTAATAGCCTGCTTCTATCTGTAGTCATCGACCGGACATTCCTCAAACGGGACGTTCACTCCGGGCGTTTACTCATTACCAGAATGATCTTGTCAAAACAGTGTGATGAATAGACTTGCATAGAGCAAATAAATTTTGACAAAAACATCCTGATGATGGGCGAACGCCCGAAACCGGTCGATGCCCACAAAAAGAAGCAGGCTATCGCGGAAAATATCTCTGATGATAAGTTTATATTTACAATTAGCATTTCAACTTTAAAGAATTATTAGTCGTTTTTCGAGGAAATTCAAAAAAAACAAATAACGATTCTGTAAAGTCGCCCCTTAACCTTCTTTTGTAAAATTTCTTCAAATTTGGAATTCTGAAAATGCTTCTAATGCATGTATATTATTAATACTATATACGTGATAAAACATTATACTGCTGTGGTTGAAGAGGATACTTTAAGGGGTACTTGAAGGGTACTTTAAAGTTTAATGCCAATGTTCCCATAGAATTCGCGATAGAAAATCAATATCCCAGAGAAATGTTTCAACTATAAGCGATAGGTATTTATGAACTCGAAGTATACGAAATTCAAATGAATTCGTTGGAGCTGTTTTCAAGAAAATTGCGAACTGAAAAAAAAAAGAAAGATGATCCTAAACTTCAAGTCCGTAAGTCCATATAAGTGCTAGAAGAGATAGATATAATCATCTTTAATGATGATTTAATTTTGATCGTTGGTCAAATACTCTGGGCTAAGGAGCTCTAATCTCTTCGATTCGTTTAAGTCATGCATTAGGATTCCCGGTGAGTTATCCTATACAGTCCAAGTTATCGCACACAGTCGGCTGAATGAATTGTAGAATATCATAAATAGACAGGCGCAAGAATTTTTCTTTTTTAATGTAAAAGTGTTTTGATTTATATGGATTTATTTCTATTCACCATTTTTGAAGCCAAAAACAACGTAATATAAACTTCTAAAACACTCACTGCTTAAGCTTTTCTAAGAAACTTGTATAGCGATATATTTTTATTCTAACCGCCAATAAGTGCGAATTATAAATCTTCAATGAAAAGCGAAGAAAACTTAACCCACTCTTTTCGGTTATTTTTTGGAAATAATAGCTACAGTTTTGACAACTTTATGTAGATTTGGTTCTTTAAATTTCTGGTTGAACAAATTAATGAACAACAGTTAATGTGGTTATGGGAATGGTTATAAAGCCAAATATACTGCTACCTAAAAGATTATTGTGGTTCCTAAAAGTGTCGTAATGTTTAGGACGTCTATAAAGGTACAATGTTATATGTCTAGTTGGTGTATTAATGAGCTAGAATTTGTCTGTAAATTCGCAGCCAAATTGGGTAGGTTAGTAGAAGGGGGGGATTCCTTCTCTTTATTAACAAACACTTGCCAGCAAATCTGCGCAGAAATTACTGTAAATAATATAAATAATAGTTGAGACAGAGGAAGGGATTAGCTTAGTGGTTAGCGTACTGGATTTACACGCGGAGGTCCCGGGTTGCGGGGTCCCGAGTCTAGCGGTGCTGCCCTTAGATTTTTTCTTCTTAGGAGCCTTTACAGTTCACTGTCCGGTGATAGACAATGTTGTCTATAATAACGAGAGAACACTCACCAGAGGCCGGGAGTGCACTGAGAAGGCTCTGGGTGCCAATGACTATAGATGTTGACGGGCCTTAAATTAAAAAAAAAACGAAGTTAAGTTAGTCCGTTGCTGAGAATACAAGCAAAAAGATGGTTGGTAAGGGCCAAAGAAATAAATGGAGTCTTTCCTGAGGAACTATCAAGATGAGATAGAGGAATTAAATATTCAACGTTTCGGGTAAGGATTAAAGGAAGAAAATTGAAGTAAATGATTAAAGATTAAGTGTTCTGCAATTAACTCTTCTCTCTCTCCTTTACACTTCTTGAAGAAAAACATCAGTGTCCGAAACGTCGAAAATAAAAAATTTGTTTTAAATTTAAACAGTTCTTTCTTTGGCCACTAGCCGGAGCCAAAGGTTTGAGGGAGTATTCGTACTCACATAGGGTGAAACTTCCCTATGTTTCTCGAGACGGTTATTCCGTCGCGGAACCTCATTCTAGCCCATCCAACGCGTCCTCGTCGCTGGCTCCGGAAACATCTGCGCTCCACTTTGTGGAAGCGTGGGTGGCTAAGTTGGAGGGTGAACGCAGAGGGTAGCCTTCGGGCTATTTGGGAACCTAGCACTCCCACGTACCTCAGCTACAATTACAGACTAACAAGTGCAGTGGTTTTCCCATTAGGAGTGTGAGTTGGTGGAGATTTTTCTGCCCTCTGTTTGGGTCGCCATAATTTATGTGCGGCCTGAATCTCTTGCAGCGAATTCTTTTGCTGCGGAGCCTCCGTGGGAATTCATATTGCATCACTTACACCTAAACGCCTTAACATTATACACTTACATAGTTACAGTCTTACACGCCAGTGGCACGTGCTGGTGCCACCCACATGTTTGCCGTGTGTGGATACCTGTGTCGTGGGGGAGGGAAGTCCTGGTGGTTGAGGATGCAGGTTCTCGCTGGAGGCAAGTTTCCTCGGCGTGCCTTGCAGTCCAACACACCACTTTGGTTCCTGACTCCACTAAACAGGCGGCCAGAGCCTAACCCAGCTCTGGTCAATCGGCTAGCGTAAAGAACGCATGGGTGAGCTCCCGGGTATTGTGGGCCATGGCTCACAATCCCTGGGCGCTATATCTCTAGGGTAGCTCTGGCGCTTCTTCAAAGCGTCCCAAATTGTGAGGCTCCGTGGAGGGTGGAGAGCTCTGGAGATGAATTTTTAATTTTATTTATATGTTTTTAATTTTAAATTCGTCAGCCGGGGGCCCCTTAGAGGAGGGGGCCACCGGTGGTGGGGGTAATTCCTCTGTACATCCAGAGTCGGGTGACCAGGGCCTGGATGCACTAATGGGTGGGAATCTGGAAAAATATCCAGAGGCAGGGAAGGCTTGCTCTGGAGGAGAACGTGTCAGGAGGAGCCGCGGAGGACTTGTCCTCCTGCGGCGATTTCTGAAACGTGGTCATAGGAAAAAGGAAAGATATGTAAGGCAGGTATTTTTATTTTTATTTATTTATTTATATTTATTTGTTTGTTTATTTATTTATTTATATTTATCTATTTGTCTATTTATTTATTTAAATTTATTTATTTTATTATTATTTGTTTATTTATTTATTTTATTATTATTCATTTATTTTTGTTCCTGCCTGCTATCAAGTTTGTCAGAAGTTCCATTTCTTACATTAGTTGACTTATTACTATGATTGACAGGGTGGAAATGGTTCAGGTTAACTTGCAGCATAGCAAAGATGCAACGGCTAACTTATGCCGTTGTATTGCTAAGTTGCATACATATTTTATTCTAATACAAGAACCTTATGCCTTTAAAGGTTTGGTTCGAGGATTGAGTGTGGTTGATGGCAGACTGTTCGTGGCGGATGGCGGGGGCATTCCTAGGGCATGTATTCTTGCCAGTCGGAGTGTCGACGCTGTCCTGCTTCGACAGTTCTGCTCTCGGGACTTGGTGGCGGTGAGGGTTGGACTGGGGGTTGGTGGGCGTCGTCGCGACGTAGTTGTGGCTTCGGCTTACTTCCCCTATGATGGCCCCTCTCCTCCTCCTCAGGAGTTCATGGGTTTGGTTCGGTATTCGGAGACCAATGACATACCTATTATAATAGGATGTGACGCGAATGCACATCATGTTGTCTGGGGCAGCAGCGACACCAATGGTAGGGGTCGCGCTCTCATGGATTTCCTGGTGGGTACGCGATTAGAGGTCCTGAATAGGGGTACTGAACCCACTTTTGTTACTAGGATTAGAAGACAGGTTATTGATATTTCCCTTGCTTCTAGGAATTTTAGTGGTCTGATTAAGGATTGGAGGGTGAGTCCTGAGGCTTCCATCTCCGATCACAGGATGATTAGGTTTAGTCTGGGGATTGATCCAATTACCCTGGCTAGTTATAGGAATCCCAGGAGGGCGGATTGGGGTTTATATTCTAGAATTATTGAAGATAAACTGACTATCCAATCAGAAGCCCCTGATGGCATAGAGGAATTGGAAAGGGAGGCTGGTATTCTTCATGAACACATTAGATCCTCATTCGAGGAGTCTTGTCCTCCCAAGGTGGTTAAGGATAGTAAGAATCCCTGGTGGTCTTCTTCGTTGGAAAAACTAAGGAGACAGGTAAGGGGCTCATACAGGAAGGCTGTCCTTGCTGATTCTTCGGAATCATGGGATAGTTATAACAGTATTAAAAGAGCATATAAATATGCTCTGAGGAGAGCCAAGAGGAATTCCTGGAGATCCTTTTGTGAGGATATAAATTCGTTCCAGGAATCATCTAGATTGGTACGGATTCTTAATAAGGATAGGGACAGTCAGTTAGGTACCCTACGATACCCTGATGGTTCCTTTACAGGGGGGGAAGGGGAGACACTGCAGCTTTTGCTTGATACTCACTTCCCGGATAATATTGGTTTAAATGCTGCTTCGTCTTTGGTGGGTGGTAGGAGATGGGACCTTGAAGATGTATCCACCTTAGATGAGGTTGTCACACATGATAGAGTTAGTTGGGCAGTACAAAGTTTCTCACCTTTCAAGTCACCTGGACCGGACGGGATTTATCCTTGTCTGTTGCAAAAGGGTGGGGACGTGCTGACGAAGGTATTGTTAAGATTGTTTAAAGGATGTTTGATGTTTGGTTATGTACCAACATTATGGAGAGAAGTAAGGGTAGTCTTTATTCCCAAGCCGGGAAGAAATGACTACTCCGACCCCAAGGCATTTAGACCCATTAGTCTTATGTCTTTCCTCTTGAAAACTTTGGAAAGGTTGGTGGATAGGTATATTACTGATGGCCCATTAAGGGATCATCCACTCCATCCTAACCAACATGCTTATATTGTGGGTAAGTCGACAGAGACTGCATTACATTGTCTCGTCGGAAGGATAGAATCTGCTTTGGAAATAAAAGAATATGCCCTAGGGTGTTTCTTTGATGTTGAGGGGGCATTTGACAGAGTATCGTTTGATGCTCTGGAAGATGCCTTGGTACGAAAAGGTATACATCCCGTCTTAATCAATTGGATAGGTGTCTATCTTAGGAGTAGGGTTATACAGGTTTCCCTTGGCGGGCGCACCATGATAGTACAAGTGGGGAGAGGTTGCCCTCAAGGGGGTTGTCTCTCACCTAAGTTGTGGTGCGTCGTCATGGATGACCTTTTGGTTAGGATGAATTCATCGGGATTTTATGTGCAAGCATATGCCGATGATGGTGTTATTTTATTGTTAGGGCGCTGTTTGTCCACTATTTCGGACCTAATGCAAAGCGCCCTTAACATGGTGTATTGTTGGACACAGGATAAGGGTCTTTCTATTAATCCTATTAAGACCCAGGCAATTCTATTTACTCATAGAAGGAAGATAGTAGGTTTTACACCTCCTAGGTTGTTAGGTACTTCCATACAGGTTAGCAAATCAGTGAAGTTCCTTGGAGTAGTTCTCGACAGTAAATTGAACTGGTCGGAACATGTTAAGACACAACATCAAAAGGCGATAATCTCCTTTTGGCAATGTCGAAGAGTTGTAGGTAAGAACTGGGGAATCACTCCCAAGATGATGTTCTGGATTTATTGTATGGTCATTAAACCTAGATTGGTATATGCGGCTTTGGTGTGGTGGCGTCGCATTGAAACACGATCTGCTAGGCAGCTGTTGGAAGAAGTCCAACGCTTGGCTTGTCTGGCGGTGACTGGAGCGTTTCGGACGACACCGACCGCATCTATGGAGACTTTGTTAGGGATTCCACCTCTTTTTGTGGAGGTGAAAAACCAGGCAATGAAAGCCTGTTATAGAATTAAACAGGCAGGTTTTTGGCAGGGTAAGCGATATGGTCATTCTACCATTTATCGTGAGATGCTTTTAAGGATTCCCATTACAGGTTTCCCTTCTGATAGGAATTTGAAGACTTTTGTCTTTGGTCATTCCTACAGGGTTAGGTTGCCTTCTAGGGAAGATTGGTTAACCCTGGGTCCGTCTGGTGTGATTCCTGAGAATTATCTCCGATGCTACACGGACGGTTCCAGGATGGATGGTAGGTCTGGGGCTGCCGTCTATTTTGAGACGGGAGATCATTTGGTAGCGCCTCTTGGTGAGTGGGCCACCGTTTTCCAGGCTGAGGTTTATGCAATTCTTTGCTGTATTTTGGATGAGAGGGTGCGTAACACTAATTTAAAAGGTGTTTGTATCTGCTCGGATAGCCAGGCTGCGTTGAAGGCGCTTAATTCATGTGTCTTCACTTCCAGATTGGTGTTGGAATGTTCTAGAAGACTGGAAGATCTTTCTTCATTAAAGGATGTGCTTCTGGTCTGGGTTCCAGGTCATATGGGAATTTTTGGGAATGAGGAGGTGGATAGGTTTGCCAAATTAGGTGCCTCTCTCCCTTTCATTGGTCCAGAGCCTGCTGTTGGTGTGTCTTCTGACACATGTTTGTCGGGCTTTCAGACGTGGATGACCTCACAGCACTCATCCTTATGGATGAGTGCAGTGGGTTGTCGGCAGTCTAAAATGCTCATTGGGGGCCCGGACGGAGCTTTGAGTAGTGGGGTCCGATGTCTTTCACGGACCTCCCTCAGGTATCTGGTTGGATTCCTCACTGGGCATTGTGGTTTAAGGAGACATCTCTATATAATGGGACTTGTGCCTGACCCTTTTTGTAGAGTTTGTGAAACTGAGGAGGAAACACCCATGCATTTGATGACGAATTGTTTGGGTTGTGAGGAGATTAGGTTTAGGACCTTCGGCCGGAATAGGATGTCGGTAGAGGATCTTAAGCTGTGTCCTTTTAAGGTTTTGGTCCGATTTGTTCGGTCTGTTGTGAAACTTAGATGGTTAAAACCTGGGCCTGGATTTTCATTCTAGTCCCAGTGGTAGGTATTCTTTAGGGGCAGCTATATGGGCCCGAGGGGGCTTTGGATAGCGTAGGGTTTACTTCCCTCCCCTTTTGGGAATAATAATAATAATTGGCCACTAGCCAAACCATCGTTTTGTTTGAACAGTATAATAGGGTTGTTGAAATATCTAATTCACGTGCCAAAGTGCTAGTTAATAGTCAAATAAGTGGTACTTTCCAATTTAACTCAGGTGTAAGACAGGGGGACGCCCTATCTGCAGTCTCGTTTAATTTGGCTCTGCATAAAGCGATCGGAAGAATTGTTCCAAGCGGTACCCTAGCGACTCGCACAAACCAGATACTGGGATATGCTGATGATATCGCGATTCTGGGAAGAAATAAAAACGCTATAACGGAACTTTTAAATGAGCTGGTGCCAGAATGTGAAAAGGTCGGTCTGACAATTAATGACCAAAAAACTAAGTATATGGTAGTCTCTAATTCCGAAGTAAGAAGAGGGCCAAATTATTACATGTATAACAACCACATCTTTGAAACAGTTAGTCAGTTTAAATACCTTGGAGTTCAAATTAATAGTGACAATAGGATTAGTCCAGAGATAAAAAACAGAATAATAGCTGGAAACAGAGCGTATTACGACCTGCTAAAGCTAATACGATCGAAACTCTTGGCTAAAATTACTAAAGTCAAAATGTACAAGTCCTTAATCAGACCAGTTGTTTGCTACGGAGCTGAAACCTGGACGCTTAAACAAGCTGACCAGCAAGCCCTAGGGACCTTTGAAAGGAAAATAATGAGTAAAATCTTCGGTCCAATATGCGTACAAGGGGAATGGAGAATAAGGACAAACAAGGAAATAAGCGAACTAATGAATCAAGAAAATATAGTAAGATTCATAAAAGCAAGAAGGATAAGCTGGCTTGGACATGTGGAAAGACTTCCCGTAAACTCTGCCACAAAAAAGATCATGAAGGAGGATTTTCCCGGTAAAAAGAAAAGGGGAAGGCCGAGGAAAGATTGGCGAGGTGATGTGGAGAGCGATCTGAGAACGATGGGCGTGAGAGATTGGAAAGAAGGGATGCAGGATAGAGAGAAATGGAAAAGGATTGTGTGGGAGGCCAGGGTCCACCCAGGACTGTAGCGCCAGAAAAGAAGAAGAAGAATAGAGGAGAGAAATTAGCTTTGATTAAATGAACGAGATATACTGACACTAATATAATGTAGCTAAATTTACACTAACTGCACTGGACTTTATAATGAAAATGGTAGAATGAATGGTGAGAGTAAAGATATGACACGATGCGATGACTGGTATACAGTTGTATGGTTGAATACGATAAATGCCTTTAAATAGATTCCCACTGGCTTATATACGCAGGTTCTCCCACTCTAGCTTGTCTAAGTCAGACAGTAGTCTTTGTTAACCAGAGAGGGCCACTCTTCTCTCTGAGGTTGCATTCTCCTTGCTGTGGATAGGTGCTATTACATATAGTAAATAATGTTTTTTTTTTTTTGTTTTTTCAGATAAAAACTGCCGAAAGAATTCAGATCAATAACTTTTAATTATGTGTTAAACTTCATAGACCATTACAAGAAAACTTATACTAAAAAGAAAAGTCGGTAAAGTATATTCTTTTTTTTTTGTTTAAAAAAAAGAACATTTTCCAATTAAGTTAAAAAAATTAAATCTTAAATAAATATACTAATTATTTCAACAGAAGTTACAAATGATGACTGTAACTTTAAATTTAAATGAAATAACAAGTAGAATTTAAAAACTTTTCCAAGTTATTAAGAAAAATTAGTAAACAGTGAATGGCGGTTGTTATCTTGAAGTTAAAAATATAAAATAAAAAAAAAACTTTCCTATCTAACTTTATAAAATGTGCTTAATAAACAAAGTTTAAAAACTTTATAAAAAAAGTCCACTATTTTAAAGTGGGAAAAGTAATATTTTTTTCAAACTAAACATAGAAAGTTTAATTCTCTCGTTTATTTTCCAGAGAGAAAATAGGAAACACTACTGTATACAATTTAAGTGAGTTTAATTTCACATAAATTTATTTTAACTATTAAATAACATACGTAGTTTATAAACAACTATCTAAACGAAGAATGAAACTATTTAAAATCAGGTATCAGCTTTTACTTTGTAATTATATTCGTTTACGACTTGAAGAAATGAATCTATAATCAACGTTAAATTAATTTTCTCAAAAAAAAATGTTATAGAATAGACGAAATTTAAAGAGAAACTATTCAATAAAGTGTCGCACGACAGGTTGATCGATTTTCACGAAAAACTTCGTATCAGATGTGGTGGTATAATCTAAACGGAAAATCAAGTTTCAGCTTTCTGTAATTTTTCGGTTTTGTATATATTTTGTTCACATATTTACGCATACACTCATGCATATAGTCTCATACATACACTCATTACATACTCATGCTCAAAACGTATTTTGTAGTGAAAACTCAACTACAAAAATTTGTCATGACCTCAATAGTAGTACCTCCTACCTACAGTTTGGGGAAAGTTATCTGATTTTTCATGTATTGGAAAATTTTTTTAAATTGACCCATTAATATATAGAATGAGATACTTGCACACTATAATTATGTTAAATATTATCTATACGTGATGTGTAAACTTAAAATCAAAGTTTTTAACAATAAAATAATAGTAAGAAAAAAAAAAAATCTGATGTGAAACACTCACACAACTTTCACTTAAGCCAGTTTTCAAAATTATAATTAACAAATTTTATAGTTAGTATAATCAAATTTTAAGGAAATTAGTCGTTGTTTATATGGAGAAAATCACAAAAACTGTTCAGGTAAAAAGTACACTTCCGGTTTACTACTTTTCTTTAAAACTCTTGGAATTATGGCAATCTAATTTATTTTTAATTAATTTTGTTTTAGATGAAAGAATTGTATAATAAACTAAGCCCTTAAATAAATTTACCCGGAAATGTTTCATATAAAAGTTGTAGCTCTTTAGATGTGTAATTCACATACTTAGTTACAAAAAAAAAATCATTGTAGCCATTTTAGCAGAAAACAGAAAAATATTTTTCTGAAAAAACGCACTTCCGGTCATCTGATTTTCTTCAATCTCAGAATTTCAACAACTTAATTAATTTTAATTAATATTATTTAGATGATAGAATTATACAATAAACTGAAATAGCACTTTAGAGGACAACCTCTCCCAAAAGTGCCCTTAAATATATTTTTCCGGAGATATGGTTCAAATAAAAAATGTAAATCTTTGTATGTATAATTTGATATAATAAGTTTAAAGAAAACTGTTGGAGCCATTTTTTGAGAAAATTTGCAAAAAAGTGGGGAAAAAAAAAAAAAAAAAAAACATTCAGTAAAGTGGTATTTCCGGTTTGAGGAATTTTGACAGATAAGGTACTGTACTATTGGATCCCATGTTGATACCTAAATAGAATATGAAGTTTGAACTTTTTGCGATTTTTCATTTTTGCGCCATACTGTTTAATACATACATATATACATACATAAACAGCCAGCCGTACCGGACGGTATCTGAGTCGGCTGTCCTTGTGATCGCAGGGGTGATCCAGATTGACCTTCAGGCCAGGAAGAGGCCAGTCGAAGCAGATGCCAGGCTGACGGCCAGACGGGCCACGTTGCAAGAGTGACAGGACCGTTGGGAGAATGAGCACAGCGGTAAGTGGACCGCGAAGCTCATCCCCAGTCTGGCGGAATGGATAAGTAGGCAGCACGGCGAGGTCGACTACTTCCTCACCCAATTTCTTACAGGGCAAGGCTGTTTTACCGCGTACCTTTGGAAGATGGGGAAAGTGGGAGTCCCCTCGTGCATCTACGGAGATGCAGAGAGAGATGATGCCTTCCATACGTTCTTTAGATGTGGCAGATGGGAGCGAGAACGGCAGAGACTGGAAGCGGAAATCGGGAGGATGAACCCGGAGACGGGGGTGAGGGACATGCTCGCCGGAGCGGACCGTTGGGCCCGGGTCCGGACGGTCCTGCGGATGAAGATTGGCGAAATGAATAATACCTCGACCTCCCGAGGACGGGGTCCAGTTAGGCCGGAGGCAGCCCGCGGTGGCATTACGAGCACCACCCCGAAGAAGTACTATAAGCAGTTCCAGGGCGAACAAGCGCCTGTGAGGGAGGGGGGTTTTTTAGTGGGTGCAAGTCCTGCACTTTGTGCGTAGGCATTTTCCCCCCTTCGTAAAAAAAACATACATACAGAAACACTCACGCACGCACGCACGCACACACATCATATGCTAAAAACCTCATTTTTGGACTCAGGGGCTATCAAAACGGATATTTCCGGTGAAAACTCAATATCGATTTGACACGATTACAATACTTCCTCTTACCAGGAGTAAGAGAACGAATTAACAAAAAATTTTGTAATTATTAAATCAAAAGGTTTAAAACATGGGGGGGGGGGGCATTATTTCGGTAAGTAAAATATCCATATTTTTAATATATAAAGATATGTTTTTGATTTTTAGTTGAAGTGGGGGGAAAAAAAAAACGTTATTTAGATTATTAGTTATATGACCAGAATTTTTGCTAAAAAAAAAAATTGTAATTTTAAAAAAGCGATTAAATAAAGAAAAAATAAAATTTGAATACAAAAAAAATCATATTTTGTAAATTTCATTAGCTCAAATAATATTGAGAATGTAAAAAAAAATCTAGAAATTAATAAATCTTATCTGGAGATCATCCAACTGAGCACTTCTTAATTATTAGATACATTCATGTAAACACTTTTGGAAAATTATATGATAAAACACATCTCCCTGAGGCTCAGTGCTGAAATATATGGTTGAACTTTGGATTATTGCCAAATAAACCGTGTAAAATATAACTACAAAGGAGTTTCATCTTGCCAGACAGTGTACAATTTGAAATGTAACATTCCAAGAACATGACACTAAATTAATCAAAACCTAATTGATAAATTTTCTTCAACCTACACAATTCACTTAATTATGTTATTATTAAATTAATTATGAAACTCTAAAATATATTACAAAATATAAATATAGTACATAGAATACTTTTACAAAAAAAAAACATTCTTAGATCATGAATCAAGAAATTAGATTCCAAACAGGAAATTATCTATCTCGAAGAAAAGTTTATTTAAAATAAATATAATTAGCTAAAGTATTAATAATTATGTAATATAAAGCCAATATGGAAGAAACAAAGTTGAATCTTTAATAAAAAAAAATTCCGAATATATCATAACTCTCACACGAAAATGTATATAGAGGTGATAGGTATACTCGTATATGGGAGGGGAATAGCTAAGTGGTTAGCGTACTGGACTCCCACGCCGAGGACCCGGGTTCGAGTCCAGCTGTGCCCTTAGATTTTTTTCTTCCTAGGGGCATCTACAGCTAACTGTCCGGTGATGGGACAGTGTTGTCTGTAACGAGGAGAACACTGTCCGGAAGCCGGGCAGTGCACTGAGAAGGATTCGAGCGCCAATGACTATAGATGTTGACGCGCCTTAAATTAAAAAAAAATAAATAAATAAATAAAAATTTGCTTAGAATAAATGGCCAACAAGAAATTCAACATGTTTTTCACTATAATGCAAAAAAGATAGCGCCAAAAAAAAAATTGCACAAAGGTTCAAATTATAACCTTTTTGAAATGTAACGCCTCACACAGATTGCTCCAAAACATCCTTTAAAATTAATTATTTTTGTTGTGTGAAATACTCACACAACTTTCTCTTACTCCAGTTCTCATAATTATAATTGACAAATATTATAGTTAGTGTACCAAATTTAATGAAATTCGTCGAAAACTGAAAAAAACTGTACAGTAAAAGCGCATTTCCGGTTTACTAATTTGGGGCTGAAACTTTGGGCAAATTTTGTCCCTCTATTTCTTTCTAATTATTTTGTTTGGGAGATAGACTGTATATCAACTATTTTTTTTTTTTTTTTTTTTTAACTTTAAGGCGTCTCAACATCTGTGGTCATTTGCGCCCGGAGCCTTCTCAGTGCACTGCCGGCCTCCGGACAGTGCTCTCCTGTTACAGACAACACTGTCCATCACCGGACAGTGAGCTGTTGAGGCTCCTAGGAAGAGAAAATCGAAGGGTATAATCAACTATGATAGCATTTTAAAGAAAAACATAACCCCAATCTTTCCCTAAAAGTGCCCTTAAATGAATGTTCCTAGAGAAATGTTTTAGGTAAAAGTTGTAGATCTTCGTATGCGTAGTTTATACATGAAGTTTCAAGAAAATCGTCGGAGCTATTTTTGAGAAAATAAAAAAAAAGTGAAAAAAATCATTTAGTAAAGTGGTAAAGTAAACGCACTTCAGGTTATGCGATTTATTTCAAACTTGGAATTTCAAGAATATATTTAATTCTAATTAATATTATTTAGATGAGCGGAATTGTCCAATAAACTGAAATAACACTTTAGATGAAAACCTAACACCACCCCTCCCCCAAAAGTGCCCTTAAATGAATTTTCCCAGAGAAATGTTTCGAATAAAAGTTGTAGCTATTTGTATGTGCAGTTCATGTGCCAAGTTTGAAGAAAATCGTCGGAGCCGTTTTTGAGAAAATCGCAAAAAAGTAAAAAAAAAACAACTAGTAAAGTGGTACTTCCGGTTGTGGAATTTTGACAGATAAAGTACTGTCAGATCCCATGGTGATACCTTAACAGAATATCAAGTTTGAACTTTCTACGATTTTTCGTTTTTGAGCTATGCTGTTCACATACATACATACATACATACATACATACACACACACACACACCATTTGTTAAAAACAACTTTTTTGGACTCAGGGAACCTCAAAACGGATATTTCCGGTGAAAACACGATATCGAAAATTTGAAAAAATTTGCTTAGCATAAATGGCAAACAAGAAATTCAATATGTTCTTCACTATAATGCAAAAAGGATAGCGCCAAAAAAAAAAATTGCACAAAGTTAAATTATAACCTTTTTGAAATGTAACGCGGGTGTTGGTGTAGTGGTTATGAGCATGGACTCGTAAGTGGGAGGACCCCAGGTCGAGTCAGCGTAAACTAAATTTTATTTTGTTTTAAAAAATGTTATAGTAAAGGAGGTCTTCCGCCCCCTTCCAACGGACCCCTAATTTGGTAGTTGGACGTTAAGCCCGCCTGAAAAAATAGGCATTAAAAAAAAAAAAATATACTTCATAAAAAAAAATTTCAATGTTGCTGATCCCCCCAAACCCCCTTTCCTGAAAAAAGTTTCAAAAAAAAAAAATATGTGTATTGAATAAGAAGTTTAGAAAAAATCGCGAAAAACTGAAAAGTAAAAAAAAAAAAAAATTTATTCAGTAAAGTTGCACTTTAATGTCGAAGAGTTTTGAATGAAAACTTTGTGTCCAGATGCTGTGGTGGTACCTAAAAACGGAATATCAAGTTTTGAGCTACCTACGGATTTTTCAAATTTTTTTTAAAGATTTTTTTTTTACACAGACACACATAAAAACAATAATTATTTCGTACTCGGGAGAGACCTCGAAACTTGTGTAATAGGATCCGAAGAGAGGAATTTCAAGCAGAGAGAGAGAGAGAGTCATAAAATTGAGAATCTCACTCGCTACTTACGCCAGACTAGAGTGGGAGACTCTGTATATACACAGTTGCGCTGCCCTACAAGGGACAGTCTTTAGAACAGTTTATACAGCAGTTACAATGCGTCAGCAACCAACTAGTACGCTTTACTCAGTCTAAACCTCTCGCTACCTAATTTCTATTTACGTGTAAAGTCATAGCAGTTTTTATTATACAGTGTTCAGCTTTCATTCTAGCTTATTTCTCAGTCAACCCTTCCTCACTCATTTCTCTTCTTTTAAAACCTATTAAACTTGTATTTCCGTTGAAAACTCGATATGGAAAATTTGATACGATTATAAATAAACATGTTTATTTGCTGGGGAGGAGAGTTGTCCAACGTTCCACTTTGAGCTCCCCTTTCAAGTGATAGTAACGTCACGGTCGGAGTGGGCTAAAAGTTGGGAGAAACGGGGCCGGTTTGGGGATCCTGGTTTACGGATGGGTCCAAAATGGCCTGCGGAACTGAAGCCGGGATTTATGGGGTCAAACCGGAGGTACGTATTGCGAGGCCTCTCGGGGGTTACTCCACAGTATTCCAGGCTGAAGTGTATGCAATAAAGACCTGTGCTGAGGAGAACCTGCGTATGGACTCTAGAAATAGAGAGATATGCATCTTCTCGGACAGCCAGGCTGCGCTGAACGCTCTTCGGGCGTTCAGAATCACCTCCCCTTTGGTCAGGGAGTGTAGAGACTCCCTGGAGGCATTAGCCCGGCACAACAAAGTTCGGCTAGTATGGGTGCCGGGGCATAAGGGGATCATAGGAAACGAAATAGCCGACCAACTGGCCAGGGAGGGAGCGAACGCTCCCTTCCTCGGACCGGAACCTGCTCTAGGGGTGGCCAAAAGTATGGTAAGAGCGGCTCTGAGAGAGTGGACTCGGAGGGAACATAATCGGTACTGGAGGCTGAGCACTGGAGCGAAGCACGGCAAAATGGTTATGCCAGAGCTGTGTGAAAGAAGGACCAGATACATCCTGGGTCTAAGCAGGTATCAGATCTCTCTGATAACGGGCCTGTTTACTGGGCATGGCAGGTTCAACAAACATCTACACAAGGTGGGGTTAGTGGATGTAGAGTCCTTGTGCAGACTGTGTCAGGAGGAGGAGGAGACGGCCTCTCACCTGTTGTTTGATTGCGTTGCAATCGGCAGACTGAGGTACGAGATCTTCGGCACGTTGAGACCGGAGGAAATCGTGCTCCAGGAGGGACTGGTGGGGAAGGTTTTGGACCTCATGAAGAGGGGAGGCTTCCGCTACTAGGTTTGAGGGGTTGGCACAATAAGCCTCAATGGGAGGCTGCGGTGCCTGGGTTATAGTCCCCCCCTGCAGCATTCTAATTCTAATTCTAATTCTAACATGTTTATTTCACGAATAGTAAAATATAAAACCTTAAAAGCAAGATTAATTTATTGTAAAAATCATCTAAACTGTGGGTTACATAAATCTTTAATACAATAAGCAATAAGCAATTCAAATTAAGTTTAATCCAAAATCACTTTATAAAAAAAAAAAAAAATAAACCGAAAGTAATAAACAAAAAAGAAAATAACCTTCCCACTTTAAAAAGTAAAATAAACTCACTGATGAAATACAAGCCATAGAAACAGAAATAAAAAGGACGACTGTATTTTGAGAGGTACACTATTCATGGTATATATATATAAAGATAATACTCGGTTTAGTTTCGTGAACACGAACGAGTGGTATGAAGTGGTGGTAGTAAATTATTCCCCGCTCTCTCCCTCTTACGCCCCATCACTATCCATCACTATATAAAGTTTAACCTTTGAGAAAATACGGCCGGTAAAAAGGAGAAAAGAGCTTTATTCCAAATTATTAATGTTATAAAGGTTTCACTGGAGAAGATTCACTGAGTGGAAGGGTGTAATAAGTACTGCATAGTAAATGTGTAGAGGTATATATGCTCTCTGTATTACCGTAGTCTCGGGGCTTTATACCAATCTCATCTTTATATTCTCATATAAAAATCTGTATTTAATTTAATATTGCTCCACTTTTACCGGGAGAGAAACTATTTTATTGTTTAAATGAAATAAAACATAATAAGAAATACTGACTTTATTTTGTCCAACTTACTTCCTCCCTCCATCTGTTCCTCAATAATTCTTTCATGCAAATTAATTTAAAATTTAAGACAAATTTTGTGTTTTTTCCAATAAAAAAACTACTGAACCAATTTACATCCTTTTTATTCTTTATTATTCAAATGTTAATATTTAACATTATTGTCTTTAACTTGACGTACGTTTCGGCTTTTCTTTAATAGCCATTATCAAAAGTTATAATATATAATGAATGAATAATACATCATCTGTAAAAGAAGTTAATATAGTAGTTAAAATTAAATATATCTGATTATAAGGATATATTTTTTGATACATTTTGTCCACAAATTTGCTAGAAACTCACCTTGTTTAACGTTACTGTGTTATTTGAAAAATATGCAATTTCTTAAATTTTGGAAAAAAATTAAAGTTGTGAATAACTTGTGAAAATATAGACTGCTTTTAACTATTATTATTACATATGCTCCAGTAAAATAAATGCTATAGTTTTTACTATGTGCTATTTTATTTTTAAAAAATTATATATGGTATGCCATGTGGTTTTTATTGGTTAAGACTTAAAAGGGCAGTATATGCTTCATTTTTTTAAATATATATTAAATGTGATAGGCCTGTAAGTGGAGAAATAGAAAAATATTAATTAGTAAGTGTTTATTTAATGATGTGAGAGATATTTATGTATTTAATTTTTTTATATAGTATAATTTACTTACTGTATTTTATAAAATAGCACATAATAAAAACTATAGCATTTATTTTACGAGAATGTAATAATAATAGTTCAAAACAGTCTAATATTTTCACAATTTTTCACAACTTACACTTTTTTTCCAAATTACGAAAATGCATATTTGTTAAAATAACCCAAGTAACGGTTATAACAAGGGAGGAGGGGGGGGGGGTTTTCTAACAAGTTTGTGGAACAAATGTATCAAAAAATATTTGTATCAGTGAAATCAGATATATTTAATATTAATTACTTTTTCTTACACACTTCTTTAAGATGATGATTTCATTACATTATATATTAGAACTTTTGAAAGGTATTAAAAGAAAGCCGAAAACGTACGTCCAAAGTTAAAGGACATCATGTTAAATATTAACATTTGAATAATAAAGAATAAAAAGGCTGTAAATTGGTTCAGTAGTTTTTTATTGGAAAAAACACAAAATTTGTGTCTTAAAGAAGATAACACACAGCCTATAAATACATATATTAAAAAAATCAAGGAATTAATTTAAAAGAGAAACAAAGTTTCCCATATTTATCCCTTTATGATAAATATCTAAAAATCATTTTTTGAAACTTCAAAGCTTATACAATTTTTCCTCTATATAAATAATAAAAAAAAACGCAAAGCTAACGTTAGTCTGATAGAAAAAAAATGCGAGGAGTAAAGAGGTTGGGGACAGGAAGTGAGAGGTAAAGAGAAAGGTTGTTGACGCGTTGTGACTGCTGTATGAACTCTGCTGCAAGACACACCCGGTAGACTCATCCGTATAGCAGCATTTAAACAGTTTCTCCCACTCTAGTCTGGCCTAAGCTAGAGAGTGATCCTGTCAAATTTTACGTCTCTCTCTCTCTCTCTCTCTGCTATGGATCCCTTTCTTTGGATCCTATTACAACGGCACATGAAGAGTAGATGAGAGAAATGAGACAGCGTTGTCTTATGGAACTATTTGGTCCTTTTCTAGTGACATGGTAACGGAATATTTTGGACGGAGTCATCTTCATCGCTGCAGGCAGTAATAGACTAGCCTCCCCGTAAAAAAAACGTCTAGTAACATCGACCATACACTACCACCATATGGCAATATTTCATATGACAATGTGGATTTTGTCGAGTCATGAGACCAGGCATTTATCAACATCTAAACACATCCCGGAAAATTAATATTTCAACGGTTTCTGGAAGGGAACAAGTAGCATTATGTTTTTCTTTTAAAGTACCATTTCAGTAGAATGTATGGTTTTGCATACCTACATAATATTATTATATATTAGAAGTATTGATAGAATTCCAAATTTGATGAAAAGCGGTTAACCGGAAGTGCGACTTATAGAAAAAGTTTTTTTTTTTTTTTTTTTTTTTTTTTTTT
>JAAEAF010001445.1:0-192413 GCA_011037195.1 Triatoma infestans | reverse complement strand
AGTAAGTAAGTGTACTGAATTTTGTAGGTTACAAAAATTTTTATTTGAACAAAAAAATTACCTGGTTACATTAGTACATATGTAAGCTATTTTTCGACATAGTCACCATTCCTCTCAATGCAGGTGGTGAACCGGGGTATTAATTTTTTGATGCCTTCCTCGAAGTAGTTTCCCGCCAACCCCTTCGTCCACTTCTCCACCTCTCCCTTCACCTCCTTGTCGGTTGAAAACCTTTTTCCACCCATGTGCAGCTTCAGGGAGGTAAAGAGATAGTAATCTGAAGGTGCTAGGTCAGGGGAATGCGCGGGATGGTTCAGGACATCCCATTTAAACGAGGCAAGCAGTTCCTTCGTGGCGTTGGCCGTGTGTGGTCTGGCATTGTCGTGCAGCAGGCAGACTCCCTTTGTCAGCATGCCTCTCCTTTTGTTCTGAATCGCCCTCCGCAATTTTTTTAGGGTCTCACAGTATCTTGCAAAGTTGATGGTCTCCCCTTGAGGCATATATTCAATTAAAATTATGCCTTGACAGTCCCAAAACACGGATGCCATGATTTTCTTGGCTGAATTTGTGGAGGGTGAAGAGGTGTGACGCCACTGTTGAGACTACCTTTTGGTTTCAGGTCTGTAGTGTGCAACCCAAGTTTCATCTCCAGTAATGATGGAGCGGAGAAATTCATCTCCATGGAGTTTGTAGCGTCTCAAAAACTCTTGCCCGACCTTGAATATTTCACACTTGGGTGGAGATTGGATTGACATTTTTCACGAAACGTATTGTCGCGTCGACAGTCTCAACGTTCTGACCTCGAACCGGTCTCGTTGCGGAGGGGAGAAATCACGACATGACTGTCGTGTAGCCAACATGTCGAAAACAAAATCCCTCCGGCCGTGAGAGCCTCAGTACACTTACTTACTGGACATGCCTCGTATTATAAAGAAATTCCAGATTTCATACCTTCTAACTTATGATACAATCAGTTCATACGTGACTCATTTTAAACCAGCTTTTTTATAGCTTACAACACCCAGTAGATCCCCCGGGGGAATGTCTTAGTATTAACACTAGTATCTCATGCAAGTTCTCTGGCCGTCTAAAGAATATCTGCTCCAATTTGGGCTTCTCCGTTGGTCTTCATTTTACCACGATTTTCGGTTCTAGTGCTTGCTGGTTTTCTCGAAAGAGATTTTTTTTAGTGGACGGAACACAATTTGTGCGGTGGTTAGCACTTCCTTTCCTGAAGCAATAGCAAAGTTAGGAGTGAAATGTTGGTGTGATGGTGTGATGTTTGTATGCTTGTAGTAGCGTGTTGCGCAAGAGCTTGTGTATATGTTTAAAGAGAAGAAAAGTAATAAGAAGTAAATAAGAAAACACTGCTAGATTAAATTAAATATATTATCTTTAAAGAAATTTGCAATACTTTTCAATATCACAACAATGTGCTTATTAAATTAATTATTTATCTAGATTAAATGCTAAACTCTTATAACTGGCACTGAATTTAATAGAGCGATTCCCTGATACAAATGTTCTGTTGAATCTCTAATTCAGATTGGTCTGGTTGAGTGCAGAATTTAGACTCTCTCTTGAAAGAATGCTTTCTCTTCGTAGTTCAAATCCTCCCCTGTGAGAAAGGGCAAAAAGACAAAGGTAACTAAGTTCTATGAACTCTTCTGCAACGGTGGTCTTGGCCAAACGGCATTGTCTTACCCTAACGGATTCTTGTCCCTTTGTCTCTTCAAAAGCACTGACCTTAATTAAATAGAACCTGAATCTTTCCCCTTCACTAAAATACACTATGTGAAGTAGCTAAAATTCGCTATTTTATTTTCCAAAAGTATTTCACTTAAAATATTGTCCAAATTCACTCAAACTATTTTTCCAAATTTATTTTTCCCAATTGCTACATCCACTATAGGAGCATTGTTGAAGTTTGAACTCGTAAAAGCAAATTACGCCAAAATTTGGAATTACTGTTCCGAGCAACTTTGTATGACATAAAAGTAAATAATCGATATAAAATAGGATTAAAAAAGACCTTTAAATCCTTTATAAACAAGTCCTAGGCAAATAAAGTCTATTTGGATATAATAACAATGGAAAGGTAAAGAGAAAAGGACAGTTTACTTAGAACCCTATATATATTACTTATACTTTACAACCCTATGTATTACTTGTTATATATAAGTATTTTTTTTTCCACAGTACTTCCTCTTCTTTCGAGGTTTATCAATCCGGTTTCGAACATTCATTCATTTGATAAAAGATTTCATTTAAAAATGTTACTACCGGTTCCATTTCAGCTTAGTCACATTAAACATTAACGTCAGAGAAGATAATTTTTCTAAAATATTAGCAACACACTCTTGAAGCACTAAATAAAGCATATATCTTTTAAAAGATAAAACAGATATTCATTTTAATTTTTTAAAGATAAAAACGGCAATTTTTTTTTTTTTTTTTTTTTTTTTTAATGAAGGGCTCTCAGTGTAGTGGGGGGGAAATAAACGGCCGGTAGTTTGGTGCAGATGGATGTAATCGCCTTGGGGTAACCGTCAACTCTTGGGTGTTAGGGTAACCCGTGAACTCTCTTTACTTCATATAAAGTGGTTTATCAAACATGCCAAAAAAAGGGGTAGTAAGAACTTCTTTTATAGTTTTTTTTTCTTCTTCTTTAAACAAACACATCATTCTTTATAATTTTTTAAAGATAAAGTTTTTATCCTTTAATTTCTTTAAAAAATAAAATTCAGCCTTCCACACGTCAACTCACAAAATTCCTTCACTGTATTTCTCAACTTCCGGTTGAAAAAAAACACTTCAAACATTCAATTTTGTTTTTTTACTTTATTTATGTGTCATTTATTTGTGTTTACTTTTGAATTACGGCAAGTATGTAGTAAATCGCATCACAAATCAAAATCTTTTAAAAATTCCTTTCGCCACGTATTTATTTAAAACATTTTGTATGAAACTGTCATACGGACATTCCCTTGCCGCAATTATTGTGTTCCTAATAGAAAAATATTATTTAAACTTACCATGTTTACTAAAAGTTTATTGTGCTTGCATTATATAATATAGGAGGTAGGAATTTTATTTGTTTATTAGCCAGTGCCATCTGTTCTCAGCTCGTAACATAGCTTTATAAATCTTGCAGCAGTTTAAATTTAAACACTTAATCACAGGTTCCTCGCAACACTTCTACAATCAGTTATTTCCGGAAAAATGTGCCAAAAAAAAAAAAAAATATGGCACACCAAAGTTTAAAGAAAATCATTAGAACAGTTCTCGAAAAAAATTCCACGAAAAATTCAAAAAATCTATTGCGTGTAGAATTGCCCTTCCGGATTAACCAAATTTGCCTCAAATTTGGAATTCTACAAATCAGAGATCACAAATCTTTTTTGTATTGAAGAGGTTCAACCGAGAAACACTTTTAATTCCCACATGAAATAAATTTTTCTATAAAAACGTTTCAAATAAAAGTGATAGGACTTTTATGTATTTAGATAGTATACGAAATTTAAAGGAAATCGTTGGAGCCAATTGCGAGAAAATCGCGGACAAAAAAACGAAAAAAATAACACTCGTAAAGTATCATTTTCTAAAAAATGAGGATTTTTTTTACTTGTACATATACCTAAGGGCTCTCCTTATGTAACGTACTCTGCCAAAACCAACAATCTTCTGGGCAAATTTAAATTTTAAATCAACTGACAAGACGACACTATACTTCACTATTCGTACCCATCAGGATATACGGTCTAGAACTCTACGGACTAACCTTAACAGAATACAAACCCTGCAGCCCAAAATACTCCGACGCATAGTCGATACCCCTTATTACGTTTCCAACCATACAATACACATAGATCTGAAGATTCCTTTTATCCACGATATAGCAAAGCTCTGGTACAAGAAATTCCACAGCAGACTCCTCCCTTCATCCCAATCCACTCGCCCAAACCCCTTTCCACCACCACACTTCCAGGCAATCCTGCAAGGCGATTGAAACGAAGTTGTTGGCCGGCGATTGAAACGACTCGTTGGCCTCGCGACCTTCTAGGTAACTAATGGTAGTTATCGCTGGATAACTGCCATTCACGACGATCACGTCATTATTTATATCTCCTATTAGCCTATTTACTTGTTGCATATTTATTTTTGTAGTAGTAAATATTCAATAAAACAATTAAAAAAAACAATCTGATGTGAAACACTCACACAACTTTCTCTTACTTCAGTTCTCAAAATTATAATTGACAAATTTTATAGTTTGTGTACCAAATTTAATGAAAATCGTCGAAAACTGAAAAAAACTGTTCAGTAAAACCGCACTTCCGGTTTACTAATTTCCTAGAAACTCGGAATTTTGGCCATCTATGTATTTCTAATTAATTTTCTTTGGATGATAGAATTGAATAATCAACCATAACCCCACCCCTCCCCTAAAAGTGCCCTTACATGAATATTCCCGGAGAAATGTTTTAAATAAAATTTGTAGATCTTTTGTATGTTTAGTTTATATTAGAAGTTTCAAGAAAATCGTCCGAGCGATTTTTGAGAAAATTGCGAAAAAGTGAAAGAATCATTTAGTAAAGTGGTAAAGTAAACACACTTCCGGTTATCCGATTTTTTTCAAACTCGGAATTTCAAAAATATATTCGATTCCAATTTATATTATTTAGATGACAGGAATATCTAATAAACTGAAATAGCACTTTAGATGAAAACCTAACCCCAGTTCTCCCCCAGAAGTGCCCTTAAAAGAAATTGCCCAAAGAAATGTTTCAAATAAAAGTTGTAGCTCGTTGTATTTGTAGTTGATATATCAAGTTTGAAGAAAATCGTCTGAGCCATTTTTGAGATAAACGCAAAAAAAAAACGAACTAGTGAAGTGGTACTTCCGGTTGAGAAATTTTGACAGATAAGGTGCAGCCAGATCCCATGGTGAATCAAGTTTCAACTTTCGTGATTTTTCATTATTGAGCTATGCTGTTCAAATACATACATATATACACACACACACACACACACACACACACACACACATATATATATATCATTTGCTAAAAACCACTTTTTTGGACTCAGGGGACCTCAAAACGGATATTTCCGTGGAAAACTCGATATCGAAATTTGACATGATTACAAATACTTCCTCTTACTAGGAGTAAGAGAAAGTAAAAAAAAAAAGTTAACTGCCAATCAATCTCAATACCCCGTTAAATTTTTTTTTTTTTTCAGAAAAATATTTACAAATAAAAATGATACGTTTTTATCTATACAAATTAAATGAAAGAATTGTGTAAACGTTTTCGTGAAAATTCCGAAGAATTCAAAAAAACCCAATTCTGTAAAATCACACTTCCGTTTAACAGTTTTTTGCCAAATTTGGAATTTTATCCATGCTTTTAATGTGTAGGTGGTAAAAACCATATATTATAGTGATACTGTACTTTAGAAAGAAGCATAATGCTACTGTTCCCTCCAGAAACCCCAAAATATTAATTTTGCCCGGGAGAAATGTTTCAAATAAATGTGATAGGTTATTTATATGTGTAGATAGCTTATAGAAAATCGTACGATCGTTTTCGTGAAAATCACGTCTGTAGTAAAAAAAAAACATTCAGTAAAGATGGCACTTCCGGTTGATGGATCTTGCCGGAAAACTTCGTGCCTGATGCAATATGGTAGTAACCTAAACTGAACACCAAGTTTGAACGTCCTGCGACTTCCTTTTTTTTTGTAGATATTCTCTAAACACACACAGACACACCCTGCTCCCCACACACACACAGATCATTTGCTAAAACTACTTTTTCGTATTCAGGGGAAAACATTTATTTCCTGGGTGAAAATTGAATTTCAAAAATCCAGTATGATCGCAATATTTCCTAGAAAATGTATATAATAATAATAATAAAAAAAAAAACAAATATTAATTCCAAGAATAATGGAAAAAATATTATCAACAAAAACCTTGACCTCAAAATATTTGCATGAAGCCAAAGTAATTAATTTATTAATTAAAATATGAATTTTATAAAAAAAAAACAAAAAAAAAAAATATGATGTAATGAAGAAATAAACCATTAACAATGAAGAGACAGAGAGAGACGTAGCATAATGTCCAAGGGGTGGTGACCACATCATGTAATAAACATACCCGGCTAGCATTACAATAATTATAAAACACAAAAATAATTAAACAAATATATTTGTAAACAAGTTGTTGACGTCATTTTTTTTAACGCCAAAGAGTTTTTAATACAAATTAATGGCAAAATTTTTTTTTTAAATTATAATGTTTTCAAAAAATTATATGTAAGTATTTAGATATTCATGAAGATGGACTTGCCATAAAAGAGGTGATAGAGGTGTTATTCTATAGCTGAGTGCGATTTGTATGGCATAGCCTCTTTCACAACCAATTAAACTTATAGCGGCTAAATAAACAGTTTAAACCTAAAACTGACAGCTTTATATCTGCACAGTTAAGATTCCAAGTTTTAAGGAAATCGTTTTAATCTTTTCCAAGACAAATCCAAAAAAAAAAAAACTCAAAAACCTATTCTTACTTAAATGGCACTTCCGGTTTTCTGATTTTCTTCAAAATTTGGATATCTAGTAATGCTTTTAATGAATATTACTATGACAGTAAAAGTAAAGTAAATGCCTATTTTTTCAGGTGGGCTTAACGACCCAACTACCAAATTATGTGGTGTTATGGACAGGGGTAGAAACTTTAATATTAACATTTTTTAAACAAATATAAAATTTAGCAGTTATAAGCGGGATTCGAACTGGGAACCTCCTAGTTACAAGTCCATGCTCATAACCACTACACCAAACCTGTCAATGAATGAATATTATATTATATAGTTGATACAACCATCATAATTGAAGTGACACTTTAGAGAAAGCTTACCGCCTCTACTCCCCAACCCCCAAAAAATCAATTTTCCCGGGAAAATAGTTCAAATAAAAGTTATGGGTATTTTTTTTTTTCTTCTTTTTTTTTTAAATGAGGTAGGTGCCCTGTTAGGAACCCATTATATCCGTACTTCCTATAAATTTTTTAAATAGCAATTTTGATAGATTTAATCATGTAAATATTTAGTTGTGTAATATATTGATATTAAAATTTAATTTAAATATTTATTTTTGCTATTAAAAAGAAAATGGTTATAAGTATTTATGTGGGTACATCTAATCTAGAAATTCGGGGCCTCCAAAAGGAGGTTCAGCACTTAAACCTTAGCTGTGCCCATTGTGCACCCCCTAAAGACGCCTCACATCAGGCCCTGTATCATTAAAAAATGCGAGGGCTAAGGCGAGTGAAATGTCTGATCCCGCCTTCGGCTCCAGAATGTGGGCGCCAAATTTCAGGAATCTTCTGCGAGCGAGCGTAATGCACGCATTCTCCAAGAAGGTGAAAACGGTGTCTCATCCTTTTGTCCACATTTCCTGCAAAGTGGGTCGGCAGAGAGACCCATATTATGCAGAAGTTTCCTTAAAAGGCAATAGCCTGTAGCCTTAGGGCAGTAACATTCCTTAACTCCACTTTTGTTCTGCCGAGAAGATAGTTTGTGCGAGTCTTTGTGGGGCGCTCCAGGTAAATCTTAATGTGCCTCAGCCCCGCAATATTTTTTCCAATATAATGTGTTAAAATGACGTGTTAGCCATTTATCAATGTTCCCACCGGCAGTTCTGTAGTAAATGCCGCAGGCATCAAGGCTCTGGGCCAATGGGCGTTCGTGAGGCGCCCACCTTCGCCAGTCTGTCGGCCTCTTCGTTACCTTGAATGCTTTTGCGTTCCGGTACCCAACCCAGCCGAAGACTATTGTGGTTTGCCAGAGATTCTAACTGTTAGCGGCATTCTTTAGCAATCCTCGACCTGATGCAGTTTGGCCTCTAAAGCCTTTATTGCTATCAGATAAGATCGCAATGTGTGGGCATATAGTCTTTACAACGTTTAAAGAAAATCGTTACGAGTTGTTTTCGAGGAAATTGCGAAAAACTAAAAAATAAATTAGTACTCCCGATTGCTGGATTTTGCCCCCCAAAATCTTTGTGCCAGATATGGTGGTAGTAGCTAATCGAAATTCCACCGTTTAAGTTTGACGTCATGCGATTTTTCGTTTTTAAGATATTTTGTTCACACACATATAAACATTTACATATGATCTTTCGTTAAAAATCATTATTTTCGATGAAAACTTAAATTTCAAAAATTTGACACGACCAGAAAACATTTCTTCAAAACAGTAAGAGCAACAATAATGAGAAAATAATAAAACAAAGTTTATGGTTATTGAAAATATGTAAATGCAGATAATACGAATTTTTTTTGACAGATTTTACGTTATAACAATTTGATCATATTTTTATTTACATTCCTATCTCGCACTTTACCATCCCATGCTAGCCAGTAATTACAGGTCTAATAGTTTATTTATCTTACTAAAAGGTGTGCCTGTTGAAGTAGCATCATCAATGAACTGGGGATGCAAGAAGCAATATTTAGCCGTTGGAAAAGTATATTGAAAGAAAGTTTATTTAATGGGGAATGTTTATTTTGAGTGTTGACAGCAAACCATTTTATCGTATTTATTTTCACTTCACACATGGGACAACAATTGAAGGAATTAGTTTATCCTATATAGTAACAAAAATTATTGGATAAACAAAAAGAAGATAAGCAAAGTTTTAGAAGAAATCGAAAATATAAAATGGTTTCCAAGAGAAAAATTTCTTTGCAATCATGTCCAGTACTCCCCATACAGTTCTATGCGAATCTAAACGTAAAATATGAATAAGATAAAGGCTTAGACAAAAGGCCTAAAAAAAAATTATGATTTCCCCAGTTGTAAAAAACAGTATCAAGAAGGAATACGTATCGTCTTTTTCTCATCACCATCTTCATTAGATACAGATCAAACCCAAGGCTTAGTAATATTTTATGTGTAATTTATTTTAGTTTCAGTTATTGCTGTTATACGAGGTGTGTAAATTAAGTAATGAGACTGATTTTTTAGTGTTCGATCTGGCAACACTGGAGACGCGGCGCATGCGTGGTAGGGCAAGTAAACATCTGATACACGTCCAGTGCAAATTTGAAAATGCTAGAGTTGTTGCACTGTCCGTAGTGACTTTTTTTTGTGAGCAAGGTTTTTTTCAGTGCGTTTTAAAAATGAGTGACATCAATTACGAGCAACGTTGTGCTATCAGGTTTTGCTTCAGACTTGGGCACAGTGAAACGGAAACGTTTGAAAAACTGTGCCTGGCCTATGGAGACAATGTTTTGTCGAGAGCACAGGTTTTTAGGTGGTTTAAATCGTTTGCAGAAGGAAGGGAATCAATTGAAGACGAGCCTCGCAGCGGAAGGCCTTCATCTTCAAGAACCGACGAAAATGTTGGCAGAATCCGCGATCTCGTGCGTTCAGATCGTCGTTTGACAGTCCGAATGATCGGCGAAGAGTTGAATTTGACTCACACAACCGTTCATCAAATTTTGACTAATGAATTGGGGATGAGAAAAATTTGTGCAAAAATGGTTCCGAAAAATCTTTCACAAGAGCAAAAAGACATCAGAAAGGAAAGGAGCCTTGACTTTTTGGGAGCAATTGAAAACGATCCCAATTTTTTGGAACGTGTTATTACAGGAGACGAGTCTTGGGTGTTTGAGTATGACCCAGAAACTAAGCGTCAGAGCATGCAGTGGCACACTTCAACCTCTCCAAGGCCAAAAAAAGCAAGAATGAGCAAGTCAAAAATCAAATGCATGCTGATTTGCTTTTTTGATAGCCAAGGAATCGTTCACAAAGAATTTGTGCCTCAATGTTAAATGGTAAACCAACATTTTTACCGAGAAGTTCTTGAAAGACTTCGAAAAAGAGTCATGCGTGTGAGACCAAAATAAAAAACAAGTGGGTGTTGCATCACGACAATGCTCCGTGTCACACCGCGATTTCTATTAATGAGTATTTGGCCAGTAATAACATTCCTGTAGCTCCTCAGCCTCCTTATTCACCCGACTTGAGTCCATGTGACTTTTTTTGTTCCCCAAATTGAAAAATCACCTCAAGGGACGTCATTTTGGAACACTGGAGAATATTCAAACAGCCGTAACCGACCAACTGAAGTCTTTTCCAGTATCCAAGTTCCAGCATTGCTATGACGAATGGAAGAATCGTCTTCAGCGTTGTGTGGCTTCCCAAGGTAGTTACTTTGAAGCGGACAATGTTGAATTGTAATTTTATTTGAATAAAAAAAAGATAAAAAATCAGTCTCATTATTTAATTTACACAACTCGTAAGAAGAAGAGGAGATTAAAACTAGATATGAACTTTTGAATTTTAATTGTCAATTATCGAGTGAACAATTTTTTTTCTTTTTTTGGTGCATCAACTTCTAAGGTTATTACCGACCCCCAGTTTGTTTCGTTCTCCACTCGGTCCGCAGAACCATCTCAAAAAAGGACCTCGGAAAGATCTACAACTTTTTCATAAAACATTTCTCTAGGAAAAATCATTTAAGGGCACTTTTCGGGGGAGGAGTGGGGTTAGATTTTCCTCTAAAGTACTTTTTACTTACTATACAATTCTATCATCTAAATAATATTAATTAGAATTAAATATATTGTTGAAATTCTGAGTTTGAATTAATATCGGATGACAGGAAGTGCGTTTTTATTGAAAAAATATTTTTTCACAGTTTTCTGCTATTTTCTCTTAAACGGCTCTAATGATTTACTTTAAACTAAGAATGTAAACTACATATATAAAGAGCTGCAAGTTTTATTTGAAACATTTCTCCTGGTAAAAATCATTTAAAAGGGCTTTTGGGGGAGTAGGGTGGGGTGTTATGTTGTTTCTCTAAAGTGCTGTCATAGTTGATAGCATTCAAACAAAATTAATTAGAAATAAATAGATTTGCCAAAATGCCGAGTTTTAAGGAAAATTAGTAAACCGGAATTGCGTTTTTACTGAACTGCTTAACAATGATGAATTTCATTAAATTTGAGATAGGTACTAACTATAAAATTTTTTCAACATCAAATTTTTTTTTTTTAAATTAATTTCTTTTCAATGAGTATATATATAATTGTAAGGGTGTTGTGAGGAGATGTTGGTTGTTGATGATGAAAGATAAACACCTTAAGATTTGGTTTAAGATATATAATTGATATATGTATATATATAACTGACTGCCAACGACTTTACACTTTAGAGTTTAGTACTGAACTGAACTGACAGACTGACGTGGCTAAATGATATGTACGGAGTGTGAATTAACAGAATGATGTCTGATGTGTAAGACTGAATTGAACAGAATCAATCTTGACTGTCTCTCTCTCTCTCATATATATATCCACTGGCCGAACCTCTCCTCTCTGTGCGAGAGGGGCTGTTTCTCTCCGCTAGAGTGGATGAGTGGTCGGGGTTCACTACCCCTACAAGAACTTTGTATTAGGTCCAAACCATTATCTTAATTCTAATGTCCCATTCGATCAGATTAAATGGATAATGAAAGCTCGTGCTGGAATATTGTATTTAAGCCATCGGCCAGTTTTTCTGACTGATGAACTTGAAAATTGTGAACTATATGGTGATTCTATTTTGGATAGGTCTTATCACTATTTCGCTGTTTGTAGTAGGCTTAGTGATCTTACAATGATAGCCAATGCCTTTCGGTATCTGGCACTTTGGACTTCTTGAATGGTAGACACTGGCCTTCTTTGGCGAATTTCTGTAAATCTTTATATCAGAACTTTCTTCTCTGCTTTTCGCTTATTTTATTTTATGCATTTCCTTTCCACCATCAACTAAATGCAGTGTTTTTCTTAAAAGTAGTTAATATATGATTTTCTATGTTTTTCTCTCACAATAATAGTACAATACTCCACCGACGGTCTATTGACATATCTTTATAAATTAATTTTATTTTTTATTTTTCATTTACAAGGAAAGTTTTGTATTTTATATTCTTTTTGTTCTATAATATTGTATATTATCATTTTGTATATGTATTATGTATTCTTAATAAAGACAAAAAAAAAAAAAATATATATATCTTAAGAAGAGAATCTTTCAATTAGAAAAGAAGGCGTTTAGCTGGGATAAAATAGTGATTTTGTCAAGTACATAAGTAGAAAGGAGAAAACGTCGCAGTATAGGTGAAATAGAACCTCCTAATGTAGGGACGTGGCGTAAATATGGATAAGGTAAAAACCAACTATCCAACTACGCTATATTTCTTTCCTCCGGGGGTTCCTTTGCCTACCAGCTCTACTATGGTGGTAGAGATGAGAAGGTAGGATGATGTGAATAGTAAAGAGATGCTATACAGGTTGAAGATGCAGAGCTATACTGTTAGAAAGCAAAGATGGCAACCACCTACACCCCCCTCTTAGTATCTCTAGATATAGTAAGGGATACTACAACCACAAATCCCGGTGCTCCCTGAATTTAACAGGCTCTGTGTATTCCACATGAAGGCAAAAGAGAGAGAGAGAGAGAGAGAGAGAGAGGGAGAAAAGAGAAATAAAAAAAATAAAGAGTGATCGTCAATATACGAATCGCAAATAACGACCTAGAACGATTGAAATTCCATATGTATCGATAACTATGTTGTAAGTAAGGGTATGTGCTGCAGTTTTACACCAATACCCCTCGCTCCTAAGCAAACTTTTTTTACAGTTTTCTATGTCCATACTCTCCCCCACATATTCTTGGCAACAACTGTTGTTAACAGTGATCACGTGGTCCTAACATATCCTACCGAACAGGGGATCCCCAACATATGTGTAGGAATATTGTAGTTGAGTACTACCAATATTGTGCGAATAATATTATTATTATTATTATTATTATACTATTTATTACTTACTAACACTAAAAAGAAAATTTGTATTTGAAATTCGTGACTATATTAGGAACTATTTAATTTTATATCAGATAATAGATAATCTAAACTTCTTGTTTTTTTCACTCTAGGAGAAAGAAAAAAAAAATTTTAAGGTTTGAAACACTTACACGACCACTTTCTCTTACTGCATTAATATGACAGTGATTTGTGTGTGCTCTCTGTCTCATGCAATAACTCTTTTAGCGGCAATATAAATTTAAATCTAATAACCCCCCCTCCAGAACCTACCATGAATAATAACTTTATCAGGGAAAATGTTTTTTAAATAAACCTGATAGGTTTTAAACTATGCCAGTTAACATTCCCAGTTTTTAATGAAAATCATTATCGAGGTTATCGAAATAAAATAAAATAAAATAAATCGATGTGTGAGTGTTTCACCATTTTTACTAATTTTCTTGGAACTCAAGAATTTTGGCCATCTATTTATTTCTAATTAACTTTGTTTGGATGGTAGTTTGTTTGGATGGTAGAATTGACACATTGCACTTTATAGAATAACATAACCCCACCCCTCCCCTAAAAGTGCCCTTAAATGAATTTTCCCAGAGAAATGTTTTAAATAAAAGTTGTAGCTCTTTGTATATGTAGTTGATATACCAAGTTTGAAGAAAAACGTCGGAGCCATTTTTGAGAAAACACAAAAAAGCAAAAAAAAAAAAAAAAACTAGTAAAGTGGTTAAGTAAACGCACTTCCGGTTATCCGATTTTTTCAATCTCGGAATTTCAACAACATATTAAATTCTAATTAACATTATTTAGATGACAGAATTGTCTAATACACTGGAATATAGCACTTTAGAGAAAAACCTACCCCCCCCCATCCATCCCCCAAAAGTGCCCTTAAATGAATTTTCCCAGAGAAATGTTTCAAAAAAAAAAGTTATAGCTCTTTGCATGTGTAGTTGATATACTAAGTTTGAAGAAAATCGTCGGAGCCATTTTTGAGAAAAACGCAAAAAAGTAAAAAAAAACCAACTAGTAAAGTGGTACTTCCGGTTGAGGAATTATGACACGATAACGTACTGTCAGATTCCATGGTGATACCTAAACGGAATATCATGTTTCAAACTTTGTATGTTTTTTATTTTTGAGCTATACTGTTCACATACACTCACACACAGACCATTTTCTAAAAACCACTTTTTTTGGACTCAGGGCACCTCAAAATGGATATTTCCGGTGAAAAGTCGATATCGAAAATTTGCCACGATTACAATACTTCCTCTTACTAGGGGAGTAAGAGAAAGTAAAAAAAAACTTTAATCAATTCTATAAATTCTCACTTGTGGTTAACCGCGATTTTTTTTCATATTACGGATTTCTTGAATGTTTTTAAGTATATCTTCGCCCGTAAGGGGTATCTGTTGCATGCAGTTATTTGGGGAGTAGCGACCCCACGGGTTACCACAATCCGGTATTCCATGCACTTCGTCAGAACAGTACACAATACACTTTAACTACATACATTCCACTCTTTACAGACAAAGACACAAGCAAATTACACAAACTACCGTCTCCGTTCCTAGTTAATTGGCGAAAGCCAAGGGAGAAGGAAAGGATTTAAGCTCGGTAGTAGCGCGCTGGACTAGCAACGCGGAGGTCCCGGGTTCGAATCCAGCATGCTGCCCTTTAATTTTCTCTTCCTAGGAGACTCTACAGTTCACTATCCGCTGATGGATGGGCAGTGTTGTATATTGCTATAGTATACTGTTCGAAGTTTTGCAGTGTACCGAGACGCACCGAAAGGCACAACATATCTTTAGGTGGCATTGTAATAATCCCCTACCTACTACAATCTACAATCTACTGGTATATCTGAATGTCGTAAGCTTGTAAGACTATACATATAAGGAGGGCATTTTATAGGAAAACTTGTCGTTAATGCTCCCTCAGCTTCACAAAAAAATCAATTATCACGGGGAAAAAAGTGTGACACATTAATCTATGTAGTTGGTATATGAAATTCAAAGCAAATCATTACAGGCATTTTCTAGGAGAAAACTGCAAAAACTGGGACAAAAAAAAAAGGGAAATCAGTAAAGTCTCAATTTGAAGGATTTTAATCAAAAATATCATATCAGATACGATAGTGGCGTCTCAACGGAATACGAACTTTGAGTTCCCTCCAAATTTTCGATGTAATGAGATATTTTATTCACACATATGGGGGAGACAATTCGTTAAAAAATATTTTTCACACTCAGCTGACTCAATACACGTATACCTGGTGAAAATTGAATTTCAACAATTTGCCACCACATCGCAATACTGCTATAAAAGAAAGTAAAAAATCTGATGCAAAATATTCATACAATTATTTTTGTTTCAAACATTAATTATCCATAGTTATGATTTATTTAAATAGATAGTGTAATCTTGCATTATGGTTGTGACGGAGATAACACAAGAGTGGACGCCTTGGATGCCGGGCCATATTGATGTATCCCAGTAATGAAAAGGCCGCGGACGAGGCGGCCAAACGAGCTGCCCCTCTACATATACTGAAGATGTCACACCTCTGCGCCGCCCCACTGACTTATTTATATGAAAAATCTCATTAATAAAAAAAATGGCAAGTCTTCACATATTAATGTGAATGATGCCAAAACTTGATCAGTACATAAATTTATACATAAACAACAAAATAAATAAATAAATAAAGTAAATTTCAGCCCAAAACTAAAATATTTACTTTTAATTTAGATAAAGAAAGGGGGGGAACTGAATTCCTTCCCCCTCCTTATGTCTACTAAAGATCAAATCATAAATTAAATTTTTAACTGAAATTAAGATAAATAGGAGAGGGGTTGAATTTTAATGTGTAGAAAAAAGAAAGGCTGGATATATTTAGTAGGGGGTGCACTAGAAACTTCCTTCTTCCTTCTCTTCTATCAAGACAATTTCCTGGCAAGTTATAAGAAGAGAGCTGTAGAGAGAGTGAGAGGGAGAGGCAAAGATTTTTAGGGGATGTCACTGACAGTCTCCGCAATACTGGCGCTAAAATTAACTAAACTAAAAATGATTCTCTACTGCATAAATTGTTTGCCATTAAATACAACATATATTGGCACTTAGAAATATGGTTAAAATTATGACAATATTTAGAGCATAAACTTAAATTATTTGGTATTACTCTTAATTTTAGTACATATCCATATGTAAATGAATTAATCCAAGACCCATTTCCTAAGATTCCACGATAGACTCTCCGTACACCCAAATCCCATTGCACAAATCCTTATCCACAAGCACTCATCCCGATAAACCACCACGTCGCCTAAAAAGACGCTGGCCACGCGATTTAATTGCTGATAACTCTCAATAGAGTCTAGATTCTAGACTCTAGAAAGTACCAGCGCTGGCTGGTGTCTTTCATCACGTATTCTGGATCTGACACTGAGCTATGCTTCGGTTTTTCAATTACTTTTTTCTTTTACTGTATAACACTTTTGCTTAATGTATATAATACAGTTGAAAATTAAATAAATAAATAAAAAATAAAAAGAAATTTCAGTGGAATGAAATTTTATATTAATCCATACAGAAAGTTCAAATGAAGAAGTCACATATGTCTACAATTATTGTAATCTGTTAAGAAATTATATTTGTTAAGTAAACTTGAATTAAATCTGACAAATTACTTACATACAATATTGTCGACAGAAATAATGAAATGAAAAGCTGGAATCCCTGAACAAAGATGGTAATGATTCAGCAACGAGATTAAACCATTGGATTGTAACATATGTCATTATATGTAACATATGCCATTTACTTTATCTTAGTATTCTTATTTCATTAAAAGACCCATTATTTACCTATGGGTTGTTTTTTTTGGTGAAATTAAAGAACTTTTATCCTCTTTTATCTGTATAATTTACTTTTATATTTGTTTTTTATTTTCAATTAGCGAAAAGAATTGTGACTAGGGCAGTTATTCTTCTTACGCTTACATGATTTGTTTTGCCAAGGAGATAGGTTGTGCGAGTCTTCGAAAGGCCTTCTAAGAAAATCCTGAAGGCATGGACTTGTAACTGGCGTATCCAGTTCGAGTCACGCATATTATAGAGGATTATTGCACTGTGACCTGAAAAATCTATTGGGCCCCTTGGAGCCTTCTCAGTGCACTGCCCGCCTCTAAGCAGTGTTCTCTAGCTACAGACAACACTGCCCATCATAGGACAGTGAGCTGCAGAGGTTCGTAGGAAGAGAAAATTTAAAGGATTCGAACTTGAGACCTCCGCGTTGCTAGTCCAGTGCGCTACACTGAGCTAATCTCTTCCTTCTCCCTTAGCTTACGCCAATTAACTAGGGACGGAGATCGTAGTTTTTGTACTGAAATTGTCCTTGTCTGTTAAATGTAGAGTGTGTAGTGGAAGGACGAAATCGAAAAATAATAGTTTAGAGTTTAGAATATTTTTGTTAATATTCTAATTAACTTAGTGCTGTGAATTTACCTTCAAAAAGAGTGTATATTTTAGAACCAGGTATATTAAATCTAGGTTATTGCAAATAGAAAAACAAAGGCACCAAATCCCAGATATAAGTCAAAACTTAAGAGCTTTGCATTAATCTTGATAAATACTTAATTTCTTAAACATAATAGTGTGATATTGTAAAATACTTAAATTTACTAAGAGATAATATAATTATTTATAAAACAGTGGTGACTTCTTAATTATTCTTAATACTTCTATCTCTTAACCGTATATACATACAAGCCCTTTTCGCTAAAGACGCTCACGCCACAAGCTACCAAAACACATCATCTCACCATGTAATGTTAGGTTGGATGTTTGTATAGTAGCTTGTGGCGTGACGTCTTAGCGAAAGGCTTGTATGTATATACGGGTTAAGAGATAGAAGTATTAAGAATAATTAAGAAATCACCACTGTTAACAATAAATATATTCTGTTAAAATAATAATAATATGTTATTTGACATTATAAACTTATTTGATTTATAACTGGCACTGATGCTAAAAGAGCGATTCCTGAAGTGTTCTGGCTTTGGAAGTAGAATTACGACTATCCTGATTGAAGGCTGAGTTTAGATTGTGTACTCTTTACTCTTAGAAAGCTAATGTTAGACTCTCTTCTTTGGAATTGCTCACTCTCTCTCTCTCTAGCGGGGGAATTTTCTTGTACAAAAGGTTTGCCCTAACGGGATTTGGTGCCTTTGTTTTTCTATTTGCAATAACCTAGATTTAATATACCTGGTTCTAAAATACACTTTTTTTGAAGGTAAATTCACAGCACTAAGTTAATTATAAAATATTAACAAAAATACGATTTTGGATACCATAAAATATTCTAAACTCTAAACTATTATTTTTCGATTTCGTCCTTCCACTACAAGTGTATGTAGTTTAAGTGAATTGTGTACTGTTCTGACGAAGTGCATGGAGTACTGGGCTATGGTAACCCGTGGGGTCGTTACTCCCGAAGTAACTGCATGCAACAGATGCGGGTTTCCCCAGAAAACCCTACAACTATTTTTTTCTCTGACTAATGTTTCAAATAAAAGAATGTTAAGCATAAGGTGGTATATAGACATACTAAATTTTAAAAAAATCTTTGAAATTTTCGAAAAAAATTTGCAAAACCGAAAAACCTATTCGAAAATTCGCGATTCCAGTTAACTAATTTTCTTTAAACTTGGTATGTTTAAACAAATCTATCTGCTATATTATAAAAAGTAGCTATATTGTAAAAAGTGCTATATTATTAAAAAGAGAGGAAACGGAGAATTGGATAAAGAGGAAAAAATCGGATTGCATGCGATGCTTGATGTGAGGAATGCACTTATAATTATACAAAACCTATCCGATAGTTTGATCAGGACGAATTTTTTAGATATTAGATTATTTGCATCTTTGGCTGATATATACCTAATCCTTCTTTTTGACACAAATTAAAAGTATAATTAATTAAGTAAAGGTCCTTTAATCTCGGAGTTTTTCTCGAACGGTTTCACTTCAGATCCTTTAATTACCGCTGCTTAGCATTAATGAACTAAGTGAATATAGAGACTTCAATTACTAGAGAAATCCCAAAAAATATCTGCTCAGCATTACAAATTCGGGCTTCCAATCCATGATGTAATACAGAGAACTATGCTCAGTAATTCAGCCTAAGCAGACTGCTTCAAAATCCAATATACCTAGCTAAATTACTAAAAATTAAACCCTCCAAAGATTTCATATCTTTATTAGAAATCCGCTCTAATTATATATACGCCACAATTTGATATAATTTACAGAGATAATATAGTAATCGTAACATGTGAAGGTTAACCAATGTATTGTATATAAATTTATACAAATATTCTGTTAGGCATATATACGATAATTAATTCTTGGTGATGTACATAGAGACTAGAAATGGTCAATACTAACGTTCAACATCAACTGATTGCATACAACGAGGTAACATCTGTACTAAATGGTTGCTTTCAGAATGGACAACGTGACATTTTTACTAACTAATACGGCCAACTAGTGTTAATTTATATGCATAACACAATACGAAATACCTCTTTGCTTTATTTAATTTTGTTCTTTTTTTGAATAAAAAAATTAGATAAAGCCCTGGGACTCGGAGATTTGATTTTTTTAATTTTTTTTTTCTGATAAGATTAGAGGGTTAGGTTAAGTTGTAATTTTATTTTTATTAAATGCTAATGAAGAACGTGTTACGAATCAAATTCTAAACCAAATGTCCAATTTTCTAAATTGAGTTCTCTTCGGTTATGTGGTAAGAGAAGAAACGAAACTTCGATTCACCTTCGCAGATTTCTTGAAGGGATTCCTCACAACTTTGGGCTGCAACTTTCTGAACCAAAGGTTTCACAACGTCCCAGGCATTTTAAACATGTCTAGTGCTTAATCGAATATCATTCTGGGCAATGCTGGCAGCGCTATAACGTCGATGTTCAAGGGAGGACGACCATTTTTCATACCTTGTACCGGCTCTCTTCGAATAGCTATTACCCTATCCGCGGATACAGCCATAATTGAATTGTTTGAAAGTAGTGTATTAATCCTTCTATTGCAGAGTCAATCAGAAAAACAATGTTTGACATGTTGTGTTTCCTCCAATTCTCGAAGAGCCCGGAAGTGTAGATTTAATTTCATTAACGAAATTTGTAGCTACACTTCCAACGGGAACACACTGCTGGAAATCTGTGCTAAATACTCCGTTCCTGCATCTGTGTTAGCTCTCCGAGCAGTACCATCAGTATAAACGTGAAACCACTGCGATTTAGGGAAGCGTTGTGGTTAGGTAAGTTTAGAATGAGAGTGTTCTTAATTCTGAAAGCAATGAATCAATTCTGCCCAATAAGCGATGAATAACTTTTGGCGGTTCTGTAGTAATTTCAAGGACGTGGTAATTGTGAATGGTTCAACTGCAATAGAGAAATTATTCTGCATTCTTAGCCTTGTACGGGATGTATTATAGTACTTCCAATAGGAAACATTAGTTCTCTGTAACCGCTCATGCAAAGATATTGCCGCAATATAATGCCGGTATGAAGATACATGGCTATCAATGATGTAGAAACGTAGCCCAACATTTAGTAAAATTAGTGTATCCGGTTTTAAGCCGGATATATTTTTTTCTAGGTAGTTCCTTTCAATAAATATAGATTGTATAATGGAGTTGATGAGGAGAGAAATTAGGTTTGATTAATTAGACGAGATATGAAGACACTGTTATAATATAGCTATAAGTTTACACAAACTGCACTGGATTTGTAATGATTTTATAGAATAAAAGGTAAGAGTAGAGATGACACGATGCGATGTATGTTTGGATCTGATTGATAGATAGATAGATATAGATATTCTCACTGGCTTATAAACAGGTTCTCCCACTCTAGCCTGCTTAAGTCAGAGAGTACCAGAGAGAGTCTGTCTTCTCTCTCTTAATTCTCTTGTCTGTCTGCTCTCTCTTGCTAATGTAATTCTCTCTTGCTATTACAATTGTATTTTTACTTCCCGTTCAGAATTCTTCAGATTGTTCTTCCCGGTCAGTTTTCCCTCACACAACAGTCCCTGTATCATCAATAAAGGTGTAATGACTGATGTAGAGGTACTTCCAATTTCAAAACTGGGCATCACAAGATGTCGGTATAAACTTTGGAATCCATAAAGAAAACCAATCTGGGACGCTTGTAAAACCAGAGGTCCTTACCTATATCGTTAGTATATGAAGTTTAAAGAAAACAACAGAACCGTTTCCAAGGAAATCACGAAAATATAATAGCATTTTCTGTTTGGCGAAATTTACCAAAATTTCATTCAAATAAGCCACATAAAAGCAAAATGACCATTCGCGCTACAAACGTTTTTAACCTACTAAAGGAAATAACAAAATATGTATTCACTGTTTAAAAAAATTCTTTCACTACGTAATAATCATCAGAGATATTTTCCGTAATAGCCTGCTTTTTTTAATGGTCATCGACCGGTTTCGGGCGTTCGCCAGGATGTTTTTTGTTTTTTTCAAAACAGCGTGATAACATAGCCTTGCACAGAGCAAATTTACTTGATACACGGGTTTTAAAAGTGTTTTTATTAGGACCTACCTAGGTTAAGAGGGTGGGGTTGATGCCCGGTTGGGTAAATACAGTTGTTTTTCGCTCTTTAAAAGGCAGATGTACACAATCCTTTTTAAAATGGAAGTATTCAACAAGTGGAAATGTGATGATATGAATGTTCCGACAAAAACATCCTGATAATAGGCGAGCGCCTGAAACCGGTTGATGACCATGGAAAATATCTCTGATGCTTTCCAGCTCTGCGGAACCAACCACAACAACGTAATAATCCCTTTACAGCGAAGAGAAAATAAAAATTAATTTCAAATAAAAATAAACAGGCACTTTGCATTTTCTGGCAAAATAGGATTGCATTTTCTTTCCCAATGGATACATTTACAATCATTTCATTAAATTTTCTCCCTTGAATTTTTTGTTATTAATCTATGGCAAAAAGCACAGCAATTGCACTGCTGTTTGTATGCAGTGTTCTTTCAAGTAACCAAAAAAATGCGCACTTTTTTTGTTGTTGTAATTTCTATGTCTTTAGAGTTTTTTAAAAGACCCAGAAAGAATATTTAAACATTCTATTGAATAAAAATCTTGTTTAGAAGAAACAACATCAAACCGGAAGATCACCAGAGAATAGACAAAAATATAGTATAAACACATGGTTGAAGGTAATATATATACATATTATTATATGACAGTTGTGTCAATGTGTCAATTCTAGAAATATATTTATTTGATAAGAGAAACGAGTGTACACAAAAAAAAAAAAAAATGATTTATTTGACAGAGAGTTCCAATAACATTTTCACCATCGCTTTAAATGTTATCCATTTTCTTTAACAGTTAAAACTTTTGTTTGGAAATATTGCCAGTATAAATTTTCTTAAAACAAATGTGAACTAAAGAAATACTTTCTAATAAAAGGAAAAGGTTACCAATGGGGGGGGGAAACAATCTAAGGATTCCCAAACTTAAGTAAGCAACCTACATGAAAGCAGCAATATAAATAAATTATTTGATCAAAATATGCATAATTTATGGCATGGCAGTTCGGGAAAAATATAAACTAAAAGGGATAAAATAATGTGTGCATTTGAAATCGAACTTTTGACATTGTTGTAGTGGTGGATTTCAAGAGATTAAATGTCACAAGTTTTGTGTAAGGAAATTCTTAAAGTTAGAGCAAAAGAAAGAGTAAAGATGAATAAGGTGGAGGTTGAGTAGTGGAGGGGACAAAAATAGGGGAGTTTTAATCTCGCGTCAATCATTTTTGTTAAGTTAAAGAGGACCACGGAAAATTTGTATTAAAAATAAAAAAAAAAATGAAAAGGGAGTTAAAGCTAATTGGTTTTACAAGCGGGCTATATAAGAGGCAGATTAATTAGAGTGAAGATACTTCTGAAGAGGGAATGTCGTTTTTATCTTCAAATATTAAAAAAAGAAGAAAAAAGAAAATTACAGGAGATTTTTCACTGAGAACTAATCACTTGAAATTACATCACCTTTGGTAAATGAAATGAAATGTTTTTTTTGCATTCTTATCGTTGATTGGTGTGACACTAATTAAATTTAACTATAAAGTTTTTGTCGGTCGTTACGAGACATTATGACGTCCCAATGTTTGGCAGCATTGAGAATGGCGTTCTACAATTCAAAATATGAATGGTTGGTTTTTTTTTTTTTAAAAATGAAAAAGTAAACGACTTTTAATGTCAGAAGATGATTTCGACGTTTCAAAAACAAATTTAATGTATCTGTGAGTACAAACATGGCGAATAATGACAGATTTTATTATGTCTTCTACAGGATTTCTTCATAATACCCTGATGCACTTTTATAGATCATTGTGATTAGGGGGGCTATTTTTACATCATAAAGACACCTCTGCAGAAGTTTGTGAGTTAGAGATAAAAAATATCACCCATCTTCATTTGATAAAGACAGACAGATTGTTTGAGTTGTAAGGTTATATTTTAGGTTTAAGATCTTTGGTCAGAATATAAGGATGTCTGTAGAAACGTTTCTACGCTCTTTTCCTCCCTAAGGGAAGATTATTGTCCTACTTTTTCGGGCATTTGTGGAATCTTAAATAGATCAGATTCAGACAGCTGATGATTTCTCTGTGATATCTATATAGGATGTTGTGGTGGTTCTATATATAAGCTAAATGGTGTGGCACTAATTAAATTTAACTATAAAGTTTAGTCAGAAAATAATTTCGACGTTTCAAAAACAAATTAAATATATCTGTGAGTACAAACATTGTTAATAATAACAGATTTAATTATGTCTTCTACAGTATTTCTTCATAACACCCTGTTGGCACTTTCATAGATTACTGTGGATTTGGGGGAGGGGCTATTTTTACATCATAAAAACACGTGTGCAGACGTCTGTGAATTAGAGAGAAAAAAAAAATCACCGATCTTCATTTGATGGAGACAGATAGATTGTTTGAATTGAAAGGTTATTTTAGGTTTAAGATCTTCGGTCAGAATATAAGGATGTCTGTAGACAAGTTTACGCTCTTTCTTCTCTAGGGGAAGATTATTGTCCTACTTTTTCGGGCAGTTGTAGAATCTTAAATAGATCAGATTCAGATTTCTCATCTACGTCAAGATTGTTGTAGCTACGATTTCTCTATGATATCTATATAGGATCTATATATAAGCTAAATGAGAAGCTTTGGAGCTCATAGTGTTTGATCTTTCACCAATAGACAATATTAATAATATAATTAAATGCCATAAAAAAAGGTAAAATTCACCTAGACAAATAATTTTACCTTCAGGAAAATACAACAAACACTATCTTTCAGAAATGAGAACCGCTCGATCAAATAATTGTGAGAGCACAGCTGAGGTGGTTCGGTCATATAAGCAGGATGAAGGAAGATCGGTTTCCTAGGAAGGCGATGGAAGCTAGGATTTCTGGCAGACGATCCAGAGGAAGAAGAAGGATAAGTTGGCTGGATAATGTCAAAAGAAGAACCAGTGGACGAGGAAGAGGATGAGCAGAGTCCAAAAAATTGTCGCAAGATAGAGACAGATGGCGCTCCTTTTGTCAAACCTCTACACCGCAAGGTAAGTGAGGTGAAGACTAAAGAAGAAATCAAACGATTCATAACACCATAGAAGGCCGGTGAAACCAAAAGATATGAAACAAGGCATGGGTGCTAACTAAAAATGACGAAAATATAGTAAATATTTTGAAAAGTAAAATCCTCCGAAAGATTATTGGGCTGGTTAAAATAAATATGTCATATAGGGAGAGAATGCCAAGCACCAAGGATCTCTAGAAAGTTCTTGTACGAGTCTTGCCAGAAGTTGGAAGAAGTAGGGAAAGACAATGTTTGCGATTGTAAACGTTATACTTAAATACCCTGGGTATAAAGACGTGTAGAATTCGTGTCCACCCACGATCCTCAAGGCTAAGGTCAAATTGATAAGAGAAATTCAATATTTTTACAGGGAAGGAACTTCCATGCTGACGTTATAACAGTATGGATTCGTTTCCCATTTTAGTGTTGGATCTAAATGAATATAAATATGAGTCTCATGTAGCAAAATGTAGCAAAAGTAAAATGTAAATACCCGCCTTCGTCATATTTAATCGCTAGTGAAGTCTGCCTAACGAAAAAGCTTACTCTATACCACATGTCCAAGAAGATCAACGACCATCCATACAACTGCCATCTAATACTAAAAGTAATGCCAATTTTTTCAGGCGGGCTTAGCGTCCAACTACCAAATTAGGTGTCGTGTACGAGGGCGGAAGCACCTACTTTACTGTTAACATTTTTCATACCAATATAAAATTTAGCAGTTATACGCTGGACTCGAACTGGGGTCCTCCCACTTACAAGTCCATGCTCATAACCACTACACAATCACCCGCCCCAAATACTATAATAAACTGTCACTTAAAAACAAAAAATTAGTGATAATCTTTTTAATAGAATTCAGCTAAATAAGGGGATTAAATAAATGGAATGGATAGTATATGCAAACTATTTTAAATAGCTATTATGGAAAATAAATTGTGAAATTCCTCTATAACAGTGCTAACGACTCGCAAGTTGTCTGCGTCTACCGCGTCGAAGATGCGCCATGTACTACGCCATTGACCTATAATCATGCCCACATCTACGAAACGGTCGAATAGGCTGCGTGTTTAAAAAAAACAATAAGCTCTAGCCAAATAGCTTTCTAAGATAGTCTTCTATCGGTTTTCAGACAGCCTTTAAAGAAGAAATTGAAATCAAAAGACTAAAATCAATATTCAGATAAGCAGCATCGAGACCACCTAGCAGGATCAATTAGTTTTCAAAGAGTCTACAACAAAGAAACAAGACGAGTTCTCTTTACCAGCTAGCCTAAGCAGACAATATTTAAATGATCGTTAGAACAAGCAAGAGATTCAATCATTAAGAATCCATCGCTCAACAATTTATTGCTCATAGGTCGCCTACTCTTAATCTCTCTACTCTTTACATTAATGCTCCACGCAATTAAAATAACCAAATATGAATTATAAGTCAATAAATCAATTGTCCGGCATTCTCATCAACAATATACCAACACTAATTTCCTGTAGATATGAAGAACTCGCTCTAAATATTCCTTAAAACTATCGATTATTTGTTTTATTAAAATAAATAATTTCTAATTACTATTAAAATGTACATAGAGAAATTGAGTTATCAAAGTCAGTTATTTTCCAGATTGGATTAAAATTTTAAAACGTAATAAAAGGAGGGGCTAAAATTTGCGTTAGAAAATGATTTTAAAAATTATTTTAAAAGTTAGTTTTGTTAAAAAAAAAGAACTAGTGTTATCAATAAGTAACTAATAGGGAAGGCACAAAAAAAAAAAGACTTGGTAATATTAGAGAAATAAAAAGCGGCCAGGCCTAGAGGGGGCTGCCAGATTGGTGGTAGAATTGAGCTTGCATACAACAACCACAGCAACATGGCACAACACATCCTTCAACTTGATAAGAAGATTCACCCACCAATAAATCCTACAAACTATTTCCTATATTTTTCTCTCTTTGTTTTTTTTCCTGATTTATTTTATTTTAAATAAAATTATTCCAATTTTCCTATGATTTCTCGATTATATAATGTAATAAACCAATTAACCTGATTTTTTTATATAATTATCTTTTCTAATGCAAATCCTTTATTACAAATTAATAAAAGAATCGACATGAATAAAAGGTAAACTAGAAAATTAGTAGGAATACGAGAATGTAATTACCTAATAGACTAAAATTTCAATTTCTGGGGTCAAGTTCTTCATACTCGTATGTGAATAGCGCATGCGCATTTTTATAAAATTGTAAATAATGTTTATTTATTATTATTAGCATGATTTAGTTTTTTTACTTTATTTAGTATTTAGTGTTATTTATCTTTTTTTACTTTTCTCTTACTCCTAGTATTGAGAGGAAGTATTGCGATCGTGCCAGATGTTCAAAATTGAGTTTACACCGGAAATACACGTTTTGGGGTCTCCTGAAGACGAAGAAACAGTTTTTTCGAGCAAATCCTGCAACAAGAAAACGGATGTACGCGGATTAAATATATCTTACTACAATTTAATAAACTAAATTTCATGTTTGTTACTGTTGCATCTGGTAGCCAGTTCACGAAACACAGGCCATAGAAAAACCTTTATTGTTACCTACCCCTGTATAGTGCTGAATTGTCATTTTTACCATTACCTTTATGCAATAATTATTATTAGTCAACAGAGTTTGAATGTTTATTATTATTATTATTATTATTATTATTATTTTTTATATAATTAACAGATTACTTAATTTTAAAATAGGTAGAATATATTTTATTTAATTATAGAAATGCAATATTAACGGTTGAAGAAAACATCCTAGTTTGGTACTCACTCAGTAATTCTACGTAATTTTCAGTTTTTTTAAATTTTTTCTTTTGATGTAATGCTATTTATATTTATTGTTTTGATTTTGTTGTTATATACAAGTACTGATGAAGATTATGAAATATAATCGAAACGTTTACCTTTAACTAGAATTTTTTTTTCATTGACCAATATCCGAAAATCTATTCACATATTGAAAACATTTGTCTGCTCGAGAACTAATCCCATCGATTATATTATACTATATATAAACTAGATACATGGAGTTCCATCATTTCTTTATGAAATTTTATTTTTTTCAGGCTGAATTGATTTTAGGAGAAGGATTAATTTTAGCTTTCCAGTACACAATACGGTTCCACTATCTACATAATGTTAATGAGTATATAATACGAGGCATGTCCAGTAAGTAAGTGTACTGAGGCTCTCACGGCCGGAGGGATTTTGTTTTCGACATGTTGGCTACACCTGTCGTGTAGCCTGATTCCTCCCCTCCGCAACGAGACCGGTTCGAGGTCAGTACGTTGAGAACTGTCGACGCGACAATACGTTTCGTGAAAAATGTCAATCCAATCTCCCGCCAAGTGTGAAATACGCGGCGTCATCCGTTATCTCGTTTGGAAGGGAAAAACTCCGGTTGAGGTTTATAATGAGGTAAAAACTGCATATGGTGATAAAGCTATGAATCGTACGAGTGTGTTCAAGTGGTGTCGCGAGTTTTAAAACGGTCGTACGTCTGTGCATGATGATCAGAGGAGTGGAAGACCTTCAATTGTGACTGACGAAATTGTGGAAAAAATCGAAAATGCGCTCCGTGACGATCGCAGATTGACTATGTGACTTTCTCGATATTTCCGCAAATCTCCGGAGCTCTGCTACACGAAACCATCACAGAAACCCTTGGATATCGGAAACTGTCCGCGAGGTGGGTCCCAAAACAGCTGACAGACCAACACAAGTTGAATCGAGTGGAGGCCGGGCAAGAGTTTTTGAGACGCTACAAACTCCATGGAGATGAATTTCTCCGCTCCATCATTACTGGAGATGAAACTTGGGTTGCACATTACACAGCTGAAACCAAAAGGCAGTCTCAACAGTGGCGTCACACCTCTTCACCCTCCACCAAAAAATTTCAAAACTACAATTTCAGCCAAGAAAATCATGGCATCCGTGTTTTTGGGACTGTCACGGCATAATTTAATTGAATATATGCCTCAAGGGGAGACCATCAACTCTACAAGATACTGTGAGACCTAAAAAAAAATTGCGGACGGCGATTCAGAACAAAAGGAGAGGCATACTGACAAAGGGAGTCTGCCTGCTGCACGACAATGCCAGACCACATACGGCCAACGCCACGAAGGAACTGCTTGCCTCGTTTAAATGAGATATCCTGAACCATCCCGCGCATTCCTCTGACCTAGCACCTTCAGATTACTATCTCTTTACCCCCCTGAAGCTGCACATAGGTGGAAAAAGGTTTTCAACCGACGAGGAGGTGAAGGGGGAGGTGGAGAAGTGGACGAAGGAGTTGGCGGGAAACTACTTCGAGGAAGTCATCAAAAAATTAATACCCCAGGTCACCACCTGCATTGAGAGGAATGGTGAGGCTATGTCGAAAAATAGCTTACATATGTACTAATGTAACCAGGTAGTTTTTTTTTCTGTTCAAATAAAAATTTTTGTAACCTACAAAAATTCAGTACACTTACTCGTATATTTACTCAAAATTACAAAGTTGAAGAAAATCAGTTAACCGAAAGTACGTTTATATTGAATGGTTTTTTTTTTTGTCCTGATTCACCAAATGGTTTCTTTAAACTTGGTATATTGACTAGTAAACCCACACACACACACACACACACACACACACCACACACACCCACACACACACACACACACACACACACACACACACATATATATATCATTTTTCTTTGGCACTTTTTTCCAAGAAAATCGATTTTAGAAGGTCCTGAAAAATTAGGACGTCCACTTTTCTCAAAGATATGATTTTTTTTATTACACGGCAATTTCCCCTTATTGTATATGTAAGGGTGTTGTGAGGAGATATAGGTTGTTGCTTGATGAGTGATAAATAACACCTTAAGATTTGGTTTAAGATATATATGTATATGACTGACTGCCAAGGACTTTACACTAACTGAACTGAACTGAACTGACAGACTGACGTGGCTAAGAAGATATGAACGGAGCGATGTTAAACTGATGTGTAAATCAACAGAATTCTATCTGAATGATGTCTCATTGCCTATCTCTCATATATATATACTGGCCGAGCCTCTCCTCTCTTTGCGAGAGGGGCTGTTTCTCTCCGCTAGAGTGGATGAGTGGTCACTATCCCTACAGTATATATTCAAAAGGTAATAAAATATTTGGTATAAATTCCAAATATGAAAAAACGTTGCCTGTGAGAGGCTGTGAACGTTTCACACTTGATTTTTTTTTTTTATTAACCTAAAAGAGAATTAATACTGTTCACATAAAAATTGTTTTATTTAAATTTTAATAAAAGAGAATTTGTGATTTCTTCTTTTTTTTTTTTTTGTTCATAAAAGAGGTAGAATGAAAGGGATGAAGTTTGAAAAGTGAAGGGGAAGTCAAAAATAGAATACAGCACCATGAAGCGGCGGCACACGCTGGATAAAAGAAGTGAGAGATACTTCACCCTTAGTTCTATTTTTCATATCAACATTATGAAACTGGTTTACCTGTATGTTGTTTTTTATCCCATCTACGTATATAGGTAGGAAAATACATGAACACAAAACATGAGATACATAGTGAAACTAAACACACCAACAATGTTAACTCAATGCAGCCGCCATTTTATTGAATTATATAACTGAAAAAAAGGAAGAAAAAAACCTTTCCCCTTATGAAAGGGATAGCGCTAGGATAACAATGGAAAAACAAAACCTAGTGGCGAAATTCACCACTTTTGGGGTTTAAAAAAAAAAAAAAAAAAAAAAAAAAGGAAGTACTTTGAGATAAATACTGGAACACACGTAAAAATAGATAACTCAATTACAGTTTAAAACAATAAAAATTCCTACTGTTTCATCTTTGCAGTTTATCTTATTATTTATTTTATTTCATTATTTATCTTAATTATTCTTTAACTTTTTATATTCATTATTTCCTTTTTTATTTTGCACTTTGTATTATATTAGAAGTCATAAAAAGTACTATTGTTTAGTTCAGATTTACGAATTTAAGGTTTCATGTAACTTTACATCTTGAAGACACGTTAGTCTAGGAACAACTTATTAAAAATTGAGGAAATCCAAATGTGTTATATAGTTTATCCGCTTTTGAAAGAGGAAAGAGAGTGAAGTATCGGTATATAGTGAGATGGCACCTCCTTGTGCGAAACTGTGCATAATTTAGATATAAATCATACTCCAATGATTCATCTATAGAGATCCTGAAATGAAAAAAGTATTGAATTCAATGTTCAATTCCCTGAAAGTGAATACCCAAGGGAGGAGGCCGCTTTCGGTAACTAAGTTTAATGGAGCCGGTTTACGTCAATTAGCTGCGTTGCTATGTATGAAACAGTTTACCCACAACTAAAAAAAATGTCTACGTTTAACAGGAGATTTTATAAAGCTGGCCAGTTTTCAATGGTGTCAAGAAAGATGTAAGTAAGTTAATTGGTCAATGAAAAGAGATCACATTATTTTTTAAGTGAACGAATTTTCTTTTTTGGGCAAAATATCGACAAATTAACGATTGAGAAAGTACCGAGGAGATTGTGGAGAATCAAAGTTATAGCGGTATTAAACTAAGTGTTATGGTATAAGGTGCCTTAAGCATAACTTTAAGACAAGGCAAGTTCATTGTTCATTTTTTGTAAACCGACGAAATCATAAGACCAGTTTTGTTAACCCAAGATTTATTATTATATTGTTGCCATCTTCAATGAAGAACAATTCAAGACTCCATATTCCAAAAAATTGTCAAAATTACAAAAGATTCGGGGGACTACTGGGAAGATAAGAGATCCCAACTAAAAATTAAACAAACTCTATTTAATAAGGAGAACCCATTATGAGCACGGTGATTTTTACTTTATCCAAACTCCTAATGTAGTAATCGTGTCAAATTTTCGATATTGAGTTTTCACCGGAAATATCCGTTTTGAGGTCCTCTGAGTCCAAAAAGTAGTTTTTAGCAAATGGTCTGTGTGTGAGTGTGTGTGTGAACAGCATAGCTAAAAACGAGAAACCGTAACTTGATATTCCGTTTAGGTATCACCATGGCGTTATCTGTCAAAATTCCACAACCGGAAGTACCACTTTACTAGTTGTTTTTTTTTTACTTTTTTGCATTTTATTCAAAAATGGCTTCGACGATTTTCTTTAAACTTGATATATCAACTACACGTACAAAGAGCTACAACTTTTATTTGAATCATTTCTCAGGAAAATTCATTTAAGGCCACTTTTTGGGGGAGGGGTGGCGTTAGGTTTTCATCTAAAGTACTATTTCAGTTTTTTAGATAATTCTGTCATCTAAATAATGTTGATTAGAATTAAATATGTTGTTCAAATTATGAGACTTAAAAATTCGGATAACCGGAAGTGCGTTTACTTTGCCACTGTACTAAAGGATTTTTTTCACTTTTTCGCGATTTTCTCAAAAATGGCTCCAACGATTTTCTTGTAACTTCGTGTGTAAACTAAACATACAAAGATCTACAACTTTTAAATTAAAACATTTTTCTGGGTAAATTCATTTAAGGGTACATTTAAAGGTTGGGTTATGTTTTTCTCTTAAGTGCTATCATAGTTGATTATATAATTATATGGTCCAAATAAAATTAATTAAAAAAAAAATATATGACCAAAATTCCGAGATTCAAAGAAATTAGTAAACCGGATGTTCGCTTTTACTGAACAGTTTTTTTTTATAGTTTTCGACGAATTTCATTAAATTTGTTACACAAACGATTAAATTTATTCTTTAATGATATTGATATATATATATTTTTTTAAAGTCATTTGTAAAGTAATTCTGGAAACTTTGATTTTCTGAGGGTGTAATTATGCACTTTATTCCATAATCTATTCACTAATTATCAAGCAAAAATAATTTTTTCTCTAAAATAATTCTGTATTTCGACTTTATTTTTATCATTTAAGATATAAACTGAATCGATCTGGAAACGAGAGAGGAACAGAATTAAAAATAAATGTATTCTTTGTACTAAAATCGATCTCGAAAATGGAAAATTTGAAATATCAGAAAGAGAGGTTAAGTTTTTTAAATATCCACTCAATATGGTTTTTTTAAGAAAAATGTTTTTTTTTTTAACTTGTTTTAAGCTAAAATAAATCTATTAAATAAACAATCTAATATTAAAACAAATATAAATTGATAAAGATTTTTACCAAAAAAATAAATTCGCTAAAAAAGATGTAGTAATTTATTAGATTAAAACCAAGGGAACAAATATATATAAAAGACACAAAAAAATCTTCATTTTATTGAAAGAGAATATTGAGGAGTGATTGATGAATTTTAAGAATAGTATCGCAAGATTGGGAAGTAGGTGTGTGTATGTGAATAGTGGCAGAGATATAGGGCAAAAGTAATATGTCACAGGTTGGTTTGATCTTCTAAAGTGCTGCTATTGGCAAAGTATAAACTGGTCTAAATAAATGGAGAGTAAAAGAACCACTATCTTTATGTAATATGTTAGAAAAGACCATTTAAAAGTTCCTATAACAAAAACTTGTTTAAGTTCAACTAAGTTTATAAGCTTGTTTGTTAAAATTTAATGATTTTTTTTTTTATAAAACTATAGAAAAAATTAAATAAAAATAAATAAAATAAATATATACATTAAAAAAAGTTATTAATTTTTTTTTAATGAAGAATACTATTGGGCATATCATTAAAAAAAACAATAAATAATATTTCTGTTTTAATTCAGTTCATTATATATTTCAATTTGTTCATTATTAAATTATTAAAAAGATTCATAATTTTAATGGTACTTTTTTTATCATCAATTACGCGCCATTAATTAAAGTAATCGATTTAGTAATTAATCCCCCAATCTTATGGTTGAGTGATCTTTTTTTAAAAAAAAAAAAAAAAAATGAATTAACTTTTTTCTTTGTTTTGTAATTATTGTTAATTAAACGTTAATCTAATAGTTACCGTTATATTTTTAAGTAATGCAGCTATTTATTTCCACTTATTTACTCAAAGAGTATAACGTAATGCAGTATGTGCAGAAATTTTTAATTGATTTTTATATAGGAAATAAAAGATTTGAAGCTCCCCCTCCCCAGACAGAGTTTAAATTCTACTAAAGAACCTAGCAATATCAGTCAAAATCGGACAACCGGAAGTATTAGTGAGTTGATTTTTTTTATTTTCTTTTTTTAGTTTTGTGGCAATTTTCTTCGATCAAGACATTAACGAGTTACTTTAAACTTAGTATACTTGTCAGTTTAATACTTAATACACACTTCATATACTTAATTAACACACTTTTTTGTGTGAAATATTTTTCAAAAAAGGAAAAAAAAACAGTTTTTAACTTCCTCTTACTCCAGTTTTCAAAATAGTAATTGACAAATTTTATAGTTTGTGTATCAAATTTAATGAAATTCGTCGAAAACTGGGAAAAAAAAAAAAAAAAAACAAGTTCATTAAAAGCGCACTTCCGGTTTATTTTTTTTTTTTGAAACTCGGAATTTTGGCCATCTATTTATTTCTAATTAGAAAAATCAACTATGATAGCACTTTAGAGGAAAACTTAACCCCACGCCACAGCCCCCAAAAGTGCCCTTAAATGAATTTTCCCAGAGAAATGTTTTAAATAAAAGTTGTAGATTATTGTATGTGTAGTTGATATATCAAGTTTCAAGAAAATTGTCGGAGTAAATCGCAAAAAAGTAAAAAAAAAAAAAAAAAAAAAATTACCAAAAGAATGAAAAACGTACTTTCAGTCATCCGGTTTTTTTTTTCAAACTCGGAATTTCAACAACATATTTAATTCTAATTAATTAATATTATTTAGATGATAGAATTGTTTAATAAACTGAAATAGCACTTTAGAGGACAACCCATCAACCACCTCCCCCTAAAAGAAAATTGAAGAAAAAAAACATTCAGTAAAGTGGTACTTCCGGTCAAGAAATTTTGACCGCTGACCTATTGTCGGATCCCATGGTGATACCCAAACGGAATATCAAGTTTGAAGTTTCTACGATTTTTCGTTTTTTGAGCTATGCTGTTCACATACACAGACAGACACACAGATCATTTTCTACAAACCACTTTTTTTGGACTGAGGAGACCTTAAAATGAATATTTCCGGTGAAAATTCGATATGGAAAATTTGGCACGATCACAATATACTTTCTCTCTTACTAGGAATAAGAGAAAGTAATTATTTTAAACGTATTTTGAAGTAGAGTTTCATTGAAATGTGCCGTATTTTAACGTAATGGTTAAATTTTTCTCCAACCTACTTAATATTGAAATCTCTAAAATATTTAGTAAAAAATATTAAATTTAATGGAATTTTGTCAATAATAATTATGTAATATCAATATGAGATTTAGTGAGAATATTTCACACCAAATTTTTTTTTATATTTTAATAACGTCATTGGATTTTTTTTAACGTTTCAAGAAAGAAATATCTATTAATATAAAAAATAGTTTACAGTTCTATTAATATTCTATTAATTAATCTTAGTCGGTTTCATTTTTAGTTTAAAAAAAAAAATAAAAAAACTAAATGAAATTTTTCTTTCTAAAGATAAATATGAAATTTAAAAAATTAATCTGAACTGAAACTTTGAGATTCTATCTCTTTCACAAATTTACTCCTTACAGGAATTTTTAATTACCTACCGTTTGTATTATATTTATTATATTATAAAGTTTTGTAGAACCCGTAATTTATACTGCAATGTATTTAAAAAGCGCAAAGAACTATGGGACCTTTAGAACCCCATAAACTAATCATTCTGGGAAATGTTTTAAAATATAATTGAAATCAATGTAGTAAAATGTAGTATGGAATTTTTTTTTTCGAAGAAATTCGCTGGTGACCGGTTTTTGAGTAAACTAGCGATTAAAAAAAAAAAAAAAAAAAAAAAAAAATGAAAAAATTATTTTGGGTTATTATCACCGCTTTGAAGGATATTATTCAAATCTTTTCAGTATGAAATTTGAACTTTCTACGATTTTTTATTTTGTTTTAATTTAATTACAGAATATTTTCTCACAAAAACATGTTTTTTTTTCTTACACAATGAAGTTTTTTCTTTTTAAAAAAAAAGAAGATAAAAATCCTCTTTTGGAAATCAAATTTCTTAAATACGACAAGATTAAAAAAATACTTTCACTCCGAATCAGTAAAAGAAATTAAAAAGTTGTCAGAGAATTTAAAATCTATTTTTCCATTTTAGAGAATTTCAGAGAAGAAATCTCGAAACAAAGATTTTAGAGATTAAAAACCCCCGTAAGTAAGTTGGCAAATTTCATAACTTACTAATATTTTTGCTCTACTTTAAGGTATATACTTAATTTAACTGATGTTAAAGCCTGTTTTATATTGATGTCATGATCAATCTTTCAATAGAAAATATCTTTTTGAAATCATCTTTTAAAGATGAACAAAAAATATTTTTATTAGAAATTGGTAAACATATGCGCGTGTCTGAAAAGCTTTAGTTAAAAAAAAAAAAACAACGTAAATAATTTATTAATTTTAGTTAATTTTCAACTTAAAAAATTAACTAAACAAAAATTAAGAAAATTTTACAAAAAAAAATGTTTAATAAAATAGAAAATAAAAAAATGAAATCAAATAATTCTTACAAAATAAAAATAAAAAAAACACTCCTATCAATTTACACCATCAGAAAAGGTACTAAATAGCAACTTTATCCAGGCGCAAACAAAATAAAATTATTGAAAATGACCAATAGGGAATAAATTGAAAAATAATTAAATAAATAATTAATTAAAAATAATGACTATTCCTCGCTATTTATCCACAGAGAAACAAACACTCATTGGATATCATCCAAAGAATCTGATACAAAAGTTTGCGTTAAAATTACGCTAAAAACTCAAGTATCATTTTTATGCGTTTTGTAGTAGAGTATTATACGATTTTTTTTAAATTTTTTTTTTCAAAAATTGGCACCAAAAATTTTGTTTATCTATTGGCACAATAACTACTGTACAAAAAGATATGTATATTGACAAACATAATATACAATAAAAATTGTAAAGTTGGAAGATGTTTTTGGGAATTGTGAAGTTAGGCAGACGATTTCGCAACATATGTTACTGACATATATTTATTTATTATTTATATTTTTATGCTACAATAAAAACTTTAGCCAATTTTTTTTATTTTTTTTATGATAGTCAATGAAGTTCTACTTTGAAAAACTGATTTAGGCAAAATCACAGAATACTATTTCTTTAAAGATCGCTAGAATATATTTTTTGAACTACTTTTTTTTTTGGCGATTATATGAAATAACTTACTAAAATATTTTTATTTTTATTATAGCCAATTATAAAGAACTTAATTTTTTTTTTTTTTAAATTATTTTCTGACAATATTAATTTTATAAATGTTGGATTATTTCTGCTAATAAACTTCTCTCCGAAGAGCTATTTCAAAATATTCTTTAGTTCTACTGATTTTGTAACATTAGAGACAATTATAAGTTTGGCCAACTGACTTTGAAATAAATTATTTACTAATTAAAAATGAAATGAAGAGCTCTGATCAAGCAAAACATAAAAACGCGTTTATAGGTGCAATTAATTTTTTTTAACAAAAGTTAATATAATTAAGAAATGCAATTAAAACAAATAATGCAACATTTACACACAAAAAAAAAGTAAATAGAATATTAACATTAACATGCATGACATTGAAATATATATATATATATAAATCAACAAACTCATGTGATAAGCATTAATGTTTTTATCTGTCACAATATCCAGAAAAAAGCTTGGTGGTAGCGGAAATGAAAAAAAGTTATATAATCTATTGAAAGGTTTAACTGTTTCTCAATGTAGTAAACAACAAAATAAGTGAGGGGGGGTAAAGAAACCATAACTATAAACTTTAGTTTGACGGCTGTAATTCGACTAAAAGCAGAAGTTGACGATAAACTGATCGTATAAAAACTTACTACGATTGGAATAACAAGCTGAAAAGAAAAAGGATATTGTCTACCATTTATTAGCCCTTTTAGGCTTTATTCATTTAATATATATATATCTCTACTTATTTATTTTTGTTTTGTTTTTTTTAATCATTATAATTATTATTTTTAAAAAAAAGCCTTAACAATATTTTGTTGACAGAACTATAATTATATTCAACAAGTTACGAAAAGAATAATTAAAGAATTTTTAAAAATTATTAAAGATAATAAAAGAAAAAAAAATAAATTTGACTTCCAAGTCATGTGGCCCAATGTAGTGTGAAGGTTTGTTAAGGTAGGATATTCTGTAATACTCTCTAGAGATAAGGTAGATGGTACTCACCCTGTGTGGATGCTGGGACGGACTAAGTATGAGTCACCCGGCTGGCACGTCATGAGCCTGCCGTCGGTGGAATACGCGCAGAAGCAACCCACCACCAAATGACGTCACAGTTCGATACCTACAGAGCGCCCCTACATTGTGCCCATCCATACATGTGCACACAAGGGTATATTACCCATAGCGCGCGTTTGTACCCACCGTTGGCTTGTGTGTGGTGTACAGCCCCACATATTAACGTGATACGTTTTAATTAGTAAGTATTGCGTCTTGTTTAACATACTCACTAAACTTTAACCTAAACCGCCCCTCCACCTCCCCCAAAAAAAAACCATATTGCACATATGAATTCGTATTTACTATTTAACAAATTATATATCATTTGTTAAAATTAATTCTTGAATACAAGAAGTATAGCTGACTCTCAAGTTTGTTCCTTTATTAAAAAGTTAGGGAGTGCGCCTTATGTTCAGCAGCCCCTTTTAATATGTGTATTGATGGCTGTCATACTGGTAATACTAAGAGGAGTTCAATTAAATAAATTTATTTATTAAATTATTTTCGTATAACTAATTGCACAAACACAACTTTAAATTTCATACTTAAATCAAGAGCTTAGAATCAATAAACTTTAAATATCACACAATAATCTTCGTACAACAATAAATTATGCTTATGTCAATTTTATTGAATTCGACATTTACTCGAAGTCATTTCTGCTATATCGTAAACAAAGACATAATACATCCAGAAAATATTATTTATATTATATAATATTATATTATAATATTATAATAATATAATTATTTGGAGCCATTTATAGAGAAGCACAGGAAGAGAAAACAAAATCTGAGTTTTCCCCCCAAAAAACACTCCCAAAATCTACATTACTTCGAAAAAAGGTTACAAAGTGATAGGTTTATTAAATATGAGTACCGTGTTTAAAGAAATTCATTAGTATCTTTAGCACGAAAACTGCAAAAATGGAAAAAACCGTTGCATAAAGTTGCGCTTTTTGGTCAACCGATTTTTTCAAATTCAGAATTATGGCGAACATTGAATTCTTTTCAACATTATATGGATAATAGGATCGTATAATCTTTGGTAATAACATCAAAACCCCTCCTACTATAGAATGAATTTTCCCGGAATAATGATTCAAATAAAAGTTGGCGCCCTTTCTATGGGTATCCCCAAGTTTAAAGAAAAATATTGTTGGTCATTTTTATAAAAAACTACAAAAAAAAAAAAAATGCATTCAATAAAGTGGTACATCCGATTTTGACCAAAATTCATTATTGGACCGATCTTATGGTAGAATTTAAACGAAATATCAAGTGTGAACTTTATACGGATTACCATTCTTGAGTTTTGCCGACTATAGCCATAATACAAATATACGCTCTCGTTTACCATTTATGTCCGCTATGGAAATTGTTAAGCGTAAAGTGTCCTGGTTTAGATCTTGGATTGCTCTTGCGCAGGCATAATATGCCGCCCCGTTTAGTGGGGATCTGCAGGATAAACCATCGTGGCGCCTACAACTTGCGGTTCTACATGAATTTATCAAAAATCGCGGTAGAGAGCAGTCTCTGCTGCGTGCAAAAGATTCCAAGCGGTTCTTATTGTATTGTGCGCTGTTAGAGGTTAAAGGTGAGTTTTGGTGTGTTCTTCGGGCCCAAAACGGCAAGCTTACTGAATCTAGTGGACATGAGTCTCCTGTTTAAGTTAAGGGGAGGAATTATTACACTTGAATTGTGTACCGTGGCTTCTGAGGGATGAGGCTAGTGAGTTGTGTGCTATGTGTAATTTGACAATAATAATACAAACATACGCTCACATAATATAACTTTTTGTAAAAAGATTTTTCTTATTAGGAAGTTTCAAATCATTTAATTCCGGTGTAAACCTCAAAGTACACAAAATCTGATTTGCCAACATTTAAATTCAATTTAATGTTAATTTTTAGCATTAATACAAAAAAAAAATAAAATAAATAGCGTATTAATAATTTCTTGAAAACATTTCATATCCATATCGTATATCTCAAAACATAAAAAGGAAGAAGAAGAAGCAAGTTTGAAAAAGTTTATACGTTTGGATTACATATTTTTTTTTAACTTAAATAACAGAAATAAAATATCCATCACTTCGTTTCAGCATGGTTTTAATTAAAATAATACTTTGTTTCAATTAATTAAAGTAAATTCTAGAAAGAGATTTTCTAGAAAGATGAATTCTTAAAGGATTTAATTTTATTAAGGCCTTTCATTTAGAGATTTTTGAAGATCAAATCAAACAATGGAGAAAATACTGAGGAATGGTAGTGTTTAATTCGAATAATATCCCAACAGTTACCAGCCATTTTTACTGTTTATTAGTATACGAATAGAATTAAAATTATTAGAATTACATTACTCTAATCTGTTGACCATAAGCATTTCTTTCCAAAGATGATGAATAATAAATAATAAAGCTATATTCCTCTAATAATGAAATCACCATTTAATAAATGATTGCTATTATTTTTAACAATTTAGTCAAACCAGGACTATAAAAATCACAACATATCTTCACAAATATAATGGGGTCCTAGTACATAGGAAACTCTAAAACATTTAATTTTCATATAAATTTCATATTAATGTTTATGTAAAATAAATATAATTAATAAATGTGAACGTATATTCTAGGAAACAAACAATACAAATCAAGACAAAATAATATGCTTTAATACGTAGATAGATAGATGTAGTTAAAAGTTCTGAATGTCCTACAGTGTAACACATAGTTAGGGGAGCGGGTATAGATGATCTGTATGTACATTGCAGTAGTGCGGGCTTTGCATAGCATATTGACCAACACAACTATGGTCTACATGCATTACATAATATATACTTGTTACATAGTTAAACAAATTTTTAACATCACCACATACAATTTAAAGAACGGGTTCTTGTTCAAGATATTCAGAACAGTATTATTTCCGTTCGCAACTCTCTCTAAGTGGAAATATTTGTGATCATGACAAAATTTTTTTTGAAACAATTCGAGATTTTCCCCCTAGAAAAATATGTTTTAAAGCTTTCCGAATATGAAGAATCTTCAGCGAATGTGTGTGTTTTCTTTGTAAACGAAATACTTCCTGTGGAAATTGTTACGCAAGTTATGGTCAAAATCTTTCTACCAAAAAAGACTTTCTAAAAAGGCATTTTTACTTTCTCTTACTCCAAGTAAGAGGAAGTATTGCAATCGTGCCAAATTTTCGATATCGAGATTCGATATCCGTTTTGAGGTCCCCTGAGGGCAAAAGTGGTTTTTAGAAAATGGTCTATGAGTTTGTATGTATGTATGTATGTGAACAGCATTGCACAAAAACGAAAAATCTCAGAAAGTTCAAACATCATATTCCGTTTGGGTATCACCATTGGATCTGACAGTAGGTCAGCGGTTAAAATTCCTCAACCAGAAGCATCCACTTTACTGAATGTTTTTTTCCACTTTTGCAATTTTCTTGAAAATGGCTCCAATGATTTTCTTTAAACTAGCTATATCTACTACAAATACAAGATCTACAATTTTTTTTTTTTAATCACTTCTCCGGAAAAATGCATTTAAGAGCACTTTTAGGAGAGCGGGGTTGGTGGGTTGTCCTCTAAAGTGCTATTTCAGTTTACTATACAATTCTGTCATCTAAATAATGTTAATTAGAATTAAATATGCTGTTGAAATTCCGAACACCAAAATTCGGATGACCGGAAGTGTGTTTACTTTACTATGTTACTCAATGAATTTTTTCACTCTTTTGCGATTTTCTGGAAAAAGGCTCCGACAGTTTTCTTGAAATTTCGTATAAAAACTACATATACAAAGATATAACAACTAGGGGAAGGGTGGGGTTTTTGTTTTTCTCTAAAGTGCTATCATAATTGATTATACAATTCTATCATCCAAACAAAATTAATTAAAAATAAATAGATGGCCAAAATTGTGAGCTTCAACAAAAACATTAGTAAACCGGAAGGACGCTTTTACTTTCAAAGATTTTTTTTCAGTTTTCGACAAATATAAATAATATAAAAATATAAAAAATACATAATCTATTAATGGAGCATATCAAAGGCTATTCGAGGAGATAGATGAAGACACAATTTTTAGGCCAGACCACCACCAGCTCCACCAGACCAGTTTTAGGCTCCTAAAACAGCTTTGATATGCCCTTCAAAGTGTTGGTACTAAACAGAGAGCTTTGGAAGTATGGACCACTAATGTTGAGCGATTCTATGTGATTGTCCAGGACGGAGGATGGTGTGGAAGCTGGGGTGTACGGGGCTAATCCAAGGTGTGAATCTCAGTAGGCCTAAGTAAGCTAGCTACTCTGTTTTAGGGGTAGAGCCTGAAAGCCTTCTTATGGCCACTAAAGCACTGCAGACCTAAAAAGCACATGAATCCGCTTGAATCAGATAAGGGATAGCCGAAGTAGGTTATATCACCTACACGGTGTGAGAGCCTTCTTTGGCTGAGAGTTCGTCTCTTCGGGAATAAGGAATTGATGCCTTCAAGCTTTACCCAGGAGTTTCTCTTCTGATTCTTTTGCCTATTAAACAACCAGAGATAACTCTAATTCTGGATACCATAATAGACCCATAGAGGTCGCAGCGGCGTAGCTTGCTAGCCTATTCCCACGCAATCTAATGTACACTAGTACATCCTAATCACACCTGAACTGTATTTTTCTAAATTTTCATTAAACGCTTTGGTTGATTTTATCGTAATTAAGATGTAAAAGCACTGACAAACGAACTAACGTGTCTTTTAGTGTTTTTTTGTCACAAAAAAAGTAAAAAAAAACATTTAAATATTAAACTACTACTAATACAACAATTGTAAGTAAAATAAAAATCAAATTATAATTTTGCTTATAAAATATCCTATTTATTTAATAATAGTACCATACTTACTACGTCTATATCTCGTATTTATTTAATTAGTTTCTTTTTTTTCTTTCTCTTACTCCTACTAAGAGGAAGTATTGTAATCGTGCCAAATTTGCAATATCGAGTTTTCACCGGAAATATCCGTTTTGATTTCCCCTGAGTCAAAAAAGTGGTTTTTAGAAAATGGTATGTGGACAGCATAGCTCAAAAACGAAAAATCGCAGAAAGTTCAAACTTGATTTCCATTTAGGTATCACCATGAGGTCGGGCAGTGGATCGATGATTTGTCAAAATTCCTCAACCGGAAGTACCACTTTACTTTTTCTTTTTTTTTTACTTTTTTGCGATTTTCTCAAAAATGGCTCTACGAGTTTCTTGTAACTTGTTACATTAAGTATACATATAAAGAGCTACAACTTTTATTTGAAATATTCTCCAGGTAAAACTCATTTAAGGGGAAAATATTTTTTTTTCTAAAGTGGTATCATAAATTGATTATACAATTCTACCATCCAAAGAAAAATAATTAGAAATAAATAGTTGGTCGAAATTCCGAGTTTCAAGAAAATTAGTAAACCGGACGTGCGCTTTTACTGAACAGTTTTTTTTTTCAGTTTTCGACGAATTTCGACTGAAATGTTATTTGGTGTGTTGAGTTGTTGTGTGTTTATAGTGGTTTAGTAAAAGGGCTTGTAAGTATATATGTTTAAGTGAGAAGTATTTGTAATAATCAAGAGAGCACCACTGTTTTTAAAATAAATATATTATTCTTTAAGCAAATTTAAGTACTTTACAATATCACAAATATAATCAGATGTTTATCTAGAATATAGGCAAATCACTATCACTGGCACTGTGTATAAGAGAGCGATTCCTGAAACAAGTGTTCTGGCTTGAAGAGTCTGTTCAGACTGTATTGAAGGAATGTCTTCTCTTCATAGTTCAAATCCTTTCAAATATGCTGTTATGTCTGGAGGGAGTTTTATTGTTTTACCCTAACTGTTTCTTGCCCTTTGTCTCTTGGTTTGCATTAACCTAGATGGTAGTACCTGGCTCTATCCCCATCACTAAAATACACTATTTGAACTAGCTAATTTTCACAAATTTATTTTATTAAACTATTTTCCAAAACTATTATTTTTCCATTTCGTTCTTCCACTACACGACGTATTCTGATGAATTTCATTAAATGTGGTACACTAACTACAAAATTTACCAAATTCAGTTTTGAAAACTGATGTAAGAGAAAGTTGTGTGTACGTTTCACACCAGATTTTTTTTTTTTTTTTAAATATGAGAAATTTTATAAAGTTTCTTTAAACAAAAGTAGAACAAGAAACGAAAGTAGAACAAGAAAAATGCTTATAAAAAAATAAAAAGTTGGTTAATACAAGTCTATACTGAAAACTGGATTATATTTCTTTTGTATATTAAAAAGCAGAATTATTTCTGGAAGATATCGAGGTCATCTTTTTTCATCAGTACAGTTACTGGTGGGGGAGGATGTGGGGGGGGGGGATGATGATAGGATCACCCCCTTCCCCACTATCCTGATGACACTGAAAAAGGCACACTGGCACTTTTTTTATATATCCACAATTTTCTATCAAGGATACAATAGATTTATTTTTCACAACATTTGGCATTAAATGAGGGTGAAAAATTCTAATTGGTTTTTTTTGGTTCAATTAATTATTAACTAGTTTTCTATAGACCTTATTATAGGAAAAGGAAATAAATAAGAAATAAACATTAATAAAAACAACTTCAGAAGCTTTCACAAATAAATGACTATTTATTTAACGGATAATAAATCCTTAAATGTTGTTTTACTACATAGATACTGCTGAACAATATATATATATATATATATGCAAAATAATCATTTAATTATTCAAAATGATCATTTAATTATATACAAAAGATTGAGTAAAAAAGATGAGGAAATTATAATTAGATATAATATTTTTACTTTCTCTTAATTAGAAAGTATTACGATCGTGCCAGATTTTCGAAACTCACTTTTCACCGGATATACACGGTTGAAGGTTTCTTGAGTCCAAAAAAGTGGTTTTTAGAAAATTGTACAAAATATCTCAAAAACAAAAAGCCCCAGAAAGCTCATTCCGTTTAGGTGCTGCCACCGCAATAGACACGAAGATTTCCAGCCAAACACCATCAACCAGAAGTGCCACTTTACTGATTGGTTGTTTTTTTTTTCAACTTTTTGTGATTCTCTTGAAAAACGGCTCCATTGATGATTTTCTTTAAACTTGATATATCAACTACATATAAAAGAGCTATCACTATTTTTACTTTCTCTTACTCCTAAATAAGAGGAAATATTGTAATCGAGACAAATTTTCGATATCGAGTTTTCACCGGAAATATTCATTTTGAGGTCCCCTCAGTCCAAAAAAGTAGTTTTTAGCAAATGGTGTGTGTGTGTGCGTGCATGTAAGTGTATATGCATGTGAACACCATAGCTCTAAAACGAAAAACCGCAGAAAGTTGAAACTTTATTCCGTTTACAAAAAAATCACCATGGGATCTGACTGTAACTTATCTGTCAAAATTCCTAAACCGGAAATACAACTTTACTAGTTTGTTTTTTTTACTAAAAGACGATTTTCTCGAAAATGGCTCCGACGATTTTCTTTAAACTTGATATATCAACTACACATACAAAGAGCTACAACTTTTATTTGAAACTTTTCTCCGGAGCAATTCATTTAAGGGCAGTTATGGGGGAGGGGTGGGGTTATGTTTTTCTCTAAAGTGCTATCATCGTTGATTATACAATTCTATCATCCATAGAAAATTAATTAGAAATAAATAGATGGCCAAAATTCCGCGTGTCAAGGCATTAGTAAACCGTAACTGCGCTTTTACTGAACAGTTTTTTCAGTTTTCTACGAATTTCATTAAATTTGATACACAAACTATAAAATTTGTCGAGTATAATTTTGAGAACTGGAGTAAGAGAAAGTTGTGTGAGTGTTTCACACCAGATTTTTTATAAAATGATATATAAAATAATAATATTGTAGATATTTTTAGATCTGGTACATAAAAGGAGATAACTGACACCAAAAAAAATCATTAATTGTTTTCTATGTACTTTATAGGAATTTAATTTTGCATTTTTGCCATATTATACGTACTTTGTTTCTACAACAGACAGTTTTAAAAAAATTATTTTGTAAGCTCTCAATCATATCGATATTTTTATTACCTTTGTGACGACAATGCAAAATCGAAGTTCAAAATTGTATGAGCAGTGTAGTCAATAAAATTTTGTAGGAGTTAAAATTTTCAAACTTTATGTTGTTAAAAGTTATTAAAATTTATACAAAACTAAGTACTCTATACGCCCTAGATATGTATGGTTGTTGAAAGATAACTACTGTCAAACACGATTCCCGTGAGGACAAAATCGATGTTGACCCAGCATCGTGATAAAAAGTGGGAAGCCACAGTCAGTAGCGCCCTAGGTAGCGAAGGCCGGAACTAAACGGCGTGGGAACTGCGGCGTACTTACCACACGCCCCCCTATTAAAATCGTCGTCTGGCAAGCCTTGGCCCTTCATGGGCTGTTATACGCCATTGGATTTTTTTTTTTTATATATATTTTACACATTCCTTATGAAATCATCATGGATTTGAATATCTGAGACACTGCTTCATTTTTTTCTAACAATATGAAACATAATTAATTTAAAATGAACATCTGTATGTTCGAGGTTTTCCTATTTACTTAGGTTTAGGGCCCTTTCGCCCTTTTTGTTATTAACCGCCCTTTCGCCCGTATTGTAATGAGCTATTTCAGAGTATTTTAGTCGACACCTAAAGCATTTTTTATGAGATTAGCAGCCATAGAAGCCTAAAAGAAAAGTTATGCATTTATCTTATGTTGTTATGTTATGTTGTTTTCTTTTTTTTTTTAATTTAAGGCGCGTCAACATCTATGGCGATTGGCGCTCGTAGCCTTCTCAGTATACTGCCGGACTCCGGACCGGTTCTCTCGCTACAAACAACACTGTCCATCACCGAACTGCAAGCTGTAGAGGCTCCTAGGAAGAAAAAAATCTAAGAGGTGGCACTGGACTCGAATCCAGAACTTCCGTGTGAAAGCCCTACTGAGCTAATTCCTTCCCTGCAAAGTTTCTTATGGTTTCGGTGCTTATATTAAGTTTTTTTTGTTTGTTTGTTAAGAATAAGTAAAATCAAAACACTACTGACAAAGAAAGAGAAATAAAACTTAGTTAAACCAAAATAAATATAGCATGATGCGTAATATTATTACAATCGTATAAGAATTTCGTATCAATTTTTTTAAAGAAAAATCTGTTTCAAATTTGGAGGAAAAATATTAAATTCCGGAATCCACCATTCCGGTGGAGCACTCACAACAATATGAATGAGATATTTGAAATTGTAGAAGTTGTTGGCCGTTAGAAATGATCTGATGTATCTCTTAATCGTTTCTTGAAACACTTTAAAAAATTTTTTTAGTGTTTTTCTTATGGTACCCCCCGGCCGATCAGCCAACTAAGAGATACATCAGATATTTGAAAATTTCCGACAAAATTAGGGGGTTATAAAAAAAATAAAAAAATTGAATTCCTCAAGTTTAGAGGGGGTTATGCGGCATTGTGGGCACCCTGTTTGTAAAAATTCTAACTCTGAAGAAAATTTGTCTATAAGATTAAAATAATTAAAACTATGATAATTGCAATAAGTAAGTGAATTTTTGTAAAGATAGGCAAACAATGCATGAGAGTATTATACCATAGACCATAGATTATATCTTACTACAATAATCGATAAATATTTCTGAACTGAAAAATGATCTGAGTTAAACATAAGAAAATATAATATTTTTCGTTAAACACAGCCTGGTATATTGAAAATCCCCTAAGTAAACAAACTGCTAATTAAGCACTGTCAGTGAGTTGTGTATGTTTGTGTGTGCACTTGAAGGGGAGAGAGAGAGAGAGCGAAGAAGAACAGACAGAGCGAGAAAGAGTGGCCTTGATAAAGAAGGGGAGACAATCCTTGTAAGTGCACAGTTAGACTATCTGACAGGGCTTCCGCAAAATGAACTACTATAACAAACAAATTTGTTTCCAACATGCCATTAACAAAAAACTTTAAATATAAGGATGAATTAATTAAACAGAATTTAACTGGCCGTTAATTAACTAATTTGACATATAAATAAACCGAAAACATTTAATCAACTGAATTAACGTGGTGACAGTGTTTTTTTCTTCATAAAAACAGAAAAAAAAAAAAATTGACCCAAATATTTGTTTGACACTTTAGTTTGTTTTTGTTTTTTTGTCTCCATTGCCCTCGATTTTACAGCGCATAAACGCACACCAGCGGAACGACACATATTTATGTTCATAACAAATTTCCCATACTGCAATTTTAATTTTATATTGACGGTGGCATAAAAAACAAAAAAAAAACATTGGTGTGAAACACTCACACAACTTTCTTTGACAAAATTTTATAGTTTGTGACTGAAAAACTCAAACTGAAAAAAAAACTGTTCAGTAAAAGCATACTTCTGGTTTACTAATTTTCTTGAAACTCGGAAATTTGGCTATCTATTTATTTCTAATTAATTTTGTTTGGATGATTAGAATTGTATAATCAACTATGATAGCAATTTAGAGACAAACATAACCCCACCCCTCTCCACCAAAAAATCCCCTTAAATGACATTATCAGAAGAAATGTTACAAACAAAAGTTGTAGCTCTTTATATGTGTAGTTTATATACAATGTTTCAAGAAAATCGTCGCAGCCATATTTGAGAAAATCGCGAAAAAGTGAAAAAAAAAAAATCATTTGGTAAAGTGGTAAAGTAAAATTCAATTCCGGTCATCAGATTTTTTTCAAGCTCGGAATTTTTACAACACATCTAATTCTAATTAATATTATTTAGATGATAGAATTGTTTAATAAACTGAAATAGCACTTTAGATGAAAACCGTAACCCCACCCCTTCCCCCCGAAAGTACCCTTAAATGCATTTTTCAGAAGAAATGTTTCAAATAAAAGTTATAGCTCTTCGCATGCTTAGTCGATATGTCAAGTTTCAAGATAATCGTTGCAGCTATTTTTTAAGAAAATCGCAATAAAGTAAAAAAAAAAAAAAAAAAAAAAAAAAAAACTAGTAAAGTGGTGCTTCCGGTTTAGGAATTTTGACAGATAACGTAGTATCAGATCCCATAGTGATACCTACATGGAATATCAAGTTAAAACATTCCATGGTTTTTCGTTGTTGAGGCTATGCTGTTCACATACATACGTACATACACACATTTCCTAAAAACCACTTCTTTTTTTTGGACTCAGGGGACCTCAGAACGGATATTTCCGGTGTAAACTCGACATAGAAAATTTGACACAATTACAATATTTTCTCTTACTTGGAGTAAGAGAAAGTAATAAAAATAAATACCAGCCACCTGATGACTATATATTATTTACTATGTAATTATTGCAAGAAACTAATAGAAAAACACAACTACGTAAATCTAAGAATTACATGGATAACAGTGAATTAAATGTAGATTTTTTTCTTATGCGGAAAAAGTAATTTGTTACAGTATCAATTTGCCGTTAGAAACATTTAATATGTCGTCCTATGCTAAGTACTTTAATATTTTGTCGTTAATTGCGACAATTTTGTCTTGGCTGAATATACCCGTTAGATAGATATATTTTGTAGTGCAGTTTAATATTCCCTCTAATAAAATATAGGTCACACAAAACATCTGTACATAAAGAACAAGTATAATAATGTTTTATTATTTATTATATTTTATGTCATATTTTATTGGTGGTTCTTTATGAGTAATATTAACGCTATATAAGCTATAGAGAATATCCAAGTATAAGTTGTACGAACTGTACAATACTTTATTTAAAAATGTATGTGAGAAACCCTTACATGATTGTCAATTACTGAATTTCTACGACTGACAATTATTTCTTTAAATTAAAAAAAAAACGTTTTCTGCCTTAATATTATACTGTTTTTCAGTCTGGTGGGAGAGGCAATGAAAGGGTACCTCAGAATGAGGTGCAAGGGAGAATGGGTGAGAACCTTCCGGGGGGATCACACTAGGATCGAGGAAAAAATTTGGCGAGTAAACCGATTCTTGCTATCCAAACTTGATGAGACGAGCAAGAAATGGGGATTTGAGAGAGATTATGAGATTACGATTGGCAGTATAGGAGATGATAATCTTACGAGGCCAACGGAGTCGGGCAGCGGCATTATTCGTTGCTATTCAGATGGCTCTAGGAAGGAGGGTACTGGCCTGTAGGGGGCGGGAGCCTGGTTTCAGGAACTGGATAAAGAGAGTTCGGTGGCCTTGGGTGGCTTGGCCACTGTTTTTCAGTCTGAGGTTGTGGGCATCATTGAATGCTGCCACCTGGTGGGGGAGTGGCAGGGAGAGTTCAAGGAAGTGCGGATTTTCTCGGACAGCCAAGCCGCACTAAGGGCTTTGAGTAAGCCTTGGTGGAGTTCGAAATTAGTGGGAGAATGTCGGAGGAAGCTCAACGCTTTGGCTCGGAGGGGTAAGGTGCATCTCTATTGGATACCCGGACATGCGGTAATAGAGGGCAATGAGAGGGTGGATCGGCTGACCAGGGAGGGATCATCATTACCATTCTGTGGACCTGAACCAGCCCTGGCCGTTACAAAGACGTTTCGCGACAAACAGATTAGACTTTGGGAGACGAGAGCTTTGGAGAAAGCTGGGGGGACACGCAGGGGTGCCTCCAAGCTAAAAGATTTATAAAGGCAGGTAAGCAGAGAATTCCGGAGTATCTCCTGTCTCTTAGTAGGACGGGTTTGAGGACCTTGGTAGGAATAGTGACTGGACACACTTGGGTGTCCAGTCACTTGTTTATCATAGGAAAGACGCGGAGTCCCATTTGTCAGAACTGTGATGACGGAGTTAGGGAAACGGTGTATCACTACTTATGTCAGTGTCCCCGTTTCGCTGGAACTAGGTTTCGTATATTTGGGAGGACACCACTCTCGCAGGATTGTCTGGGCGAGTTGGAGTATAGGGATATCTTGAGATATTGTAGGTTAACCGGCAAGTTACCGGGAGAGACTAATTAAGGGGTTACGGGGGGTACCGGGGGGATAAGAGCCATATAGTCCCGCGCCTTTGGGCACCCGTTTCCGATAATAATAATAATAATAATAATAATAATAATAATATTATATAAAAAAATGGAATAGTAAATATTGTGCAGAAATGGCATTTTACAGGGAAAGTCCATATATCGCAAAAACCCAGCAAAATAAATCTATGCGGATTATGTCACACAAAAATATAAGTCGCCGGCATATAGCATTATAAATGTGGGTTATACAGAAACTATAACAATTTTAAAGAAAACTGTTCGAACTATTTTTGAAGAAAATCTCGAAAAATTGATTCAATATTGTGTGGAAAGGTGAAGTAGTATTGTGATCGGATTCACTCATTGGTTATATCTTTTTATAAGTTTCAAGTTTAAACTTCATATGATTTTTCGTTTTTTTTTTTTTTTTTTTTTAAACTAGGAGTAAGAGAAAGTAAAAAAGAGCTGCAATTGTCGATGTTTTTAGTTGGTGGCAAATTTGATTGGCAATCACTTTCTCAAAAAAAATGCTATTAATAAAAACTTCACTTGAATCAGGGGAATCGTAACCTGGAAACGGCTTTGATGATTTATTTTTTGAAAATCAATTTTCCTAACATCTTGTGGACATTAAAACAGACAAAAGTCTATCTTATAAATGTTTTATGTCATCTTTAACCAAATCAAATCTTTATTACTTTAATTACTTTTAATTTTTTTTATTTACTCAAAATAATAATGATCCTCAAAAAATCACAAATGAATGTAATTGAACTCCAGTGTAATACTGAACTAAAAAAAAAAAATCTGGTATGATTTACTCACTCGACGACTTTCTCATGCAGCAGTTTATAAAATTGTAATTGACAATTAGCCCTGAAAATGGAAGGGTGTCTATACTCTGCCGTCAATGACAAATGTAGTGGAATCGTTTATTGTGATTCCTATGGTATGTAGTAGATGTCTTGAAGAGGGCGGGAAGTTAGTTTAGAGATTTTTGGAAGTTAGTACTCGAATTATTAACACGGAATTTATAAAAATAGACTGTATTTGTACAATAATTTAAACGTGAGTAATGGTAACTATTAACAAAAAATACTTGGAAATAAATAGGAGATAAATAGCGAATAATTTAGTATGATTAAAATAAATAAACTAAGATTCACAACTAAGGAAATGAGTATAAATAAAACCTGTATTGGGATGCGGAACTGCTGCTCGTATAATAGAAGACGTACTGAAGTATAATCATCGCCTCTTCCAATAGGGCGAAGTTTATATATTATTGTTAGCAACACTCACACCAAGACATCTGTCCCTAGTATGCGACTTGTGCGACCTTGGTTAGTTCGGTGACCAGCGATTTAGGTCAGTGGCCAGCTTATCGCTGCTTGCTTTGATGTAAGGTATTGACCCCCTTGGTTTTGTTTGTTCGTTCGCGGCCTTGTCTTGAAGACAGCGGCCGGCTAGGGCACTAGTTATAAATTATTCTTTTTTTTTGTTATGTGTTGTGAAGGTTTGACATTGCTATGACCTTGCCATGCCATTACACAAAGGTAGTTATTAATAGCTGTGCGTTAATTAATGTTGTAGTTTTTATTTTCTCTTATTCCTAGTAAGAGGAAGTATTGTAATCGTGTCAAATTTTCGATATCGATTTTTCACCGGAAATATGCATTTTGAGGTCAAAAACGAATAATCCCCCTGAGTCAAAAAAAGTGGCTTTTAGCAAACGGTCTGTGTGTGTGTGTGTGTGTGTGTGTGTGTATGTGAACAGTATAGCTCAAAAACGAAAAACCGTAGAAAGTTGAAACTTGATATTCCGTTTAGATATCCACCTTAGCACCTGACAGTGGGTCATCTGAAAAGATCACTTTAGGTCTGGGTTATGAAATGGAATCGTTTGATGTGATTCGTGATGTAGTAGATGTCTTGAAGAGGGCGGAAGTTAGTTGAGAGATTTTGGAAGTTAGAGCTCGAATTATTAATACGGATTTTATAAAAATAAACTGTATTTTAACAATAATTTTAACGTATAAATGGTAACTAATAACTAGCAAAATACTTAGGAATAAATAGAAGATAAATAAGTAATAAATTAGAATGATAAAATAAACGACCTAAGATGCACTACTAAAAGATAATAAGTTTAAATGAAACTGTGTATAGTCGCGTAAACTGCTGCTCGTGTATATGGACGTGCTCGTATCGTCGTATAAATATAATAATGATCCTCTCGTTGTATATGATAGAGTTTATATATCGGTGTTGGCCACACTCACACCAAGACATCTGTCCTAGTGTGCGACCTTCGTAGGTTGCTGACCTTATTTAGGTTAGTGGCCAACCTTATTGGTGCTTGCTTTGATGTAAAGTATTGAAAAGGCTTTGTTGTTTGTTTGGCCGGCATTGTCTTGAAGACGGCCCTGCTAGGTCGCTGGTTATAAATTGCTCTTTTATTCTGCTATCCTTTGTTAAGATAGCAGCTGGCTGGAACCGCTTTGACATTGGTATGACTTTCCATGTCATTACAGTTAATTTTTTGTGTTTTTCTCAAAAATTGGCTCCGACGGTTTTCTTTAAACTTTCTTGATTAAACTTTAACTTTGACACAATCGCAATACTTCCTGTATACGTTCAGTAGTTGGAAAAAGAAAAAGAAAATTTAAAAATAAAACGCTGGTGTAACGTATTTTTATAAGTCGTAATGGTCCGGCAACAATAAGGACATTTGTTTGAAGTCTTTCTATTTGTCGTTTATGTTTTAATTAACAAAATATGAGTATGAGACCCCCCCTGATTTAAATAATCATTCTGAACTTCAATATTCTAAATTAAAAAAAAGAAGAAGTTTCTTAATAACTTACAGAAAAAAAAATTACTGTAAATTAATTAAGTTTCCAACCGATAAGTATTCATTTTATTGCTCTCAATAATTAATCATATACAAATTAATTATTATTCTTAAAAAAAAAAAAAAAAAAAAAAAAAAAAAAAAAAATCTGCAAAAATATCGGTTAAAAAAAAAAGGAAACAATCAAAGTAACATTCTAGGAAAAGTGAGGAAAAATAATAAAAATTAAATAATTAACTTTTAGCGAAGATAAAGATCAAAAGAGAAAAATAAAAAAGAAACTAATTTTTTAAAATAACATTTTTTTTATATTAATTTTTTTTCAACAAAGTAAACAAATTGTAAGTTTTAATTAACTACAGGGGTATAAATTACAGGTGAATGGTTAAAAAAAAAAAAAAGAATTAGACAAGGATGTACATAGAGAAGAGAGAATGAGATGCTGAGTAGATTAATAGAGATAGACTTAAAGCAATAGATTAACCAACCACTAACTTATTTTAAAACTCCTGACTGCTACTAATCTCATCTTACATTTTTCTTCATGAACAAAATAAATGATTAATGTACATAATATATATTTTTTACTTTATTACTAATTTATTTTTTTTCACGTTTTTTACTTTTTACCTTTTTTTTTTCTTTTTTTTTTAAGGGGATATGCACTATTATCTGAAAGAGCTGTGGCCTTAGTGCACTGCCGGCCAACAAGCAGTGAGTGTTCCCTAGCTACACTGCCCAACACCGGACAGTGAACTGTACAGGCTCCTAGGAAGCGAAAAATCTAAGGGCAGCATGCTGGATTCAAACCTGGGATCTCCGTGTTGCTAGTCCTGCGCGCTACCACTGAGCTAAATCCCTTCCCTTTATTGTTATTTTTTTACTTTCTCTTACTCCTAGTAAGAGAAAGTATTGTAAGCGTGTCAAATTTTCAATATCGAGTTATCACCGGAAATATCCGTTTTGAGGTCCCCTGAGTCCAAAAAAGTGGTTTTTAGCAAATGGTCTGTGTGTGTGTGTGTGTGTGTGTGTGTTTGCCTGTGAGTGTGTGTATGTATGTATGTGAACAGCATAGCTCAAAAACGAAAAACCGTAGGAAGTTGAAACATGATATTCCGTTTAGGATCTGACACTACGTTATCTGTCAAAATTCCTCAACCGGAAGTAACCACTTTACTAGTTGATTTTTTACTTTTTTGCGATTTTCTCAAAAATGGCTCCGACGATTTTCTTAAACTTGGTATATCCCCTACACATACAAGAGGCACAACTTTTATGTGAAACATTTCTCCGGGAAAATTCATTTAAGGGCATTTTTGGGGAAGAGGTGGGGTTAATTTTTCCTCTAAAGTGCTATTTCAGTTTATTATTCAATTTTGTCGTCTAAATAATATTAATTAGAATTAAATATGTTGTTGAAATTCCGTGTATGAATAAAATCGGATAACCAGAAGTGCGTTTTATTTGATCACATTACTAAATGATTTATTCTCTTTTTTCGCAATTTTCTCAAAAATAGCTCCGACGATTTTCTTGAAACTTCGTATATAAACTAAACATGCAAAAAGATCTACAACTTTTATTTAAAACATTTCTCTGGGAAAATTCATTTAAGGGCACTTTTAAGAGAGGGGTGGTGTTATGTTTTTCTCTAAAGTGCTATCGTAGTTGGTTATACAATTCTATCATGCAAACAAAATTAAATTAGAAATAAATAGATGGCTGAATTCAGTTTCAAGAAAATAGTAAACCCGGAAGGGGGCGGCTTTTTACTGAACAGGTTTTGCCGGTTTCGACGAATTTCATTCAAATTTCGTACACAAACCATATGAAATTTGTCAATTATAATTTTTGAGAACTGGAGTAAGAGAAAGTTGTGTGAGTGTTTCACACCAGATTTTTTACTTACTCCTAGTGATAAGACGAATTAATAAGATCATCAATTTTTTGTATTTGAGTTTTGCATTGGAAAAACATATTTTGAAGTCATCTGAGAAAGGTTTTTTAGCAAATGTCTGTTTGCAAGTGTTTGTGTGTCTGAATGTGTTTGTTTGTCTGTTATATGAACAAAATATCATCGCAAAAGGAACAAAAAAAAAAAAAAGAAACGCAAGAAACTTAAACTTATTATTCCTTTGTAAACAAATTGTATGTTGCAATAAGGTATTTGTGTCCAAAATCAACCGGAATATTTTTTCAAGTTTTCATGATTACCTAGAAAAACGGGTCCGATGATTTTTTTCTTTAAATTTCTTATACTTATCTTCATACCTATAACCTGACTTTTACTTGAAATATTTTCACGGTTAAATAGATTTTTTGGGAGGTTTTGATGGGGGGGGCAGTAGCGTTAAGATTTCCTCCAAAGTACCACTTCAGTAAAATATACGGTTCTACCAGTTCTATTCAATAATAATGTATATTAGTTTTCTGGAGTTATCTCTAAAACGGTTATAATGATTTTTTGAAAACTTGGAATGCTTGCAGTATATATAAAAACATATCGTGTAATGTGTACGTACGTACATCTTTGGGCGAATTAATAAATGTAAATTGTATCGAAATATATTCTTGTTGCATATATTTTATGATTGTAAAGTAAGGAATTTTTCCGATGTATATATTTATAAATTTGGGTTTTTTTGAAGGTTGGAAGGCACAAAAGAAACAGTTAGTTGAGTCAGAGATACTTGGCCTACCCCTATCACTATATTTGTTTAGGACAAAGGGTATTTCACCTCTTCTCACTTTCTTCGGAGTGTAGGTAGAATATATATAAGGTGGGCTCTTTTAGGAAAGGGGGTCAGTTCAAAATTTATACCGTAAAAGGAGTGAATTCTATCATTAGAAAAAGTCATGTTACCGTAGTGAGTGGTGGAGGAAGTGCTCCAAGAAACCCAACCTTCTTCAAGTCAAAAATATGTAAGTTTATAAAAAGCAATTATTCCAAAATGACAAGACACTTATGTTGTTATATAACAATATATTGTTTTTTAATTATATATTTTTTTTGAATCTATATATTTATTTGTTTTTCATCCTCTCCAACTTCTGTATAAACACAGACCACACGAAATCACTTTAGAGAAGATTTTCAAATACAGATTATAATTAATTATTAATTAACATATTTAATTTACCCCCCCTCCATACAAATCATATTACAATCGATTTTATTTGAAACGTTTTCCCGAAAAAAATTAATTTTAGAGGGGGTTTTTGGGGGATCTGTCAGTTAGGTTTAAAATTAATTTGCACAAGCTTTGTTGGTTTTGATATAGACGCTCTACAGAAGTCCACTCTAATGTACAAAAATAACCCTTATCATCTTTAATATGGCCAGTCCAACGAAACATTGTAAACGTTGCAATTAAAAAACAAAAAAAATTAAATTGTTTCAATTGTTATGTTTCTCATCAAATTTTTTTGCAATCTTATGCAATAATTTATTTAAAATAAAAGCAGAATTTCGAGGTGTTCTGATGAACATGATAAATCAGAATTCTTCACAACATTGTGGTTATGGTTGGGTCCGCCAGAGTTGGAAACATCAGAAATATTTTCCGTGATAATTTTGCATCTTTTTATGATCATCGACAAGTTTTTTGGGCGTTCACCAATTATCAGGATGTTTTGTTAAAACAGTGCGATAACACTGACTTGCACAGAACAAATTAAGTTTATACACTGCTTTTGAAAAGTGCTTTGTTTAAGATCTAACCAGGTTAAGAGGGGGGGATCTGTCAATAACTGAGTAGGGTCACATGTTGTGTTTTTCACTTTTAAAAGGCTACTATACATTGTTCCTTTAAAAAAAAAAACGGGGAAACATCAAACAAGTGGAGATATGTAACTTAAATTACGTGTTTTTTTGAAGGAATTTTAAATTTACTATATACTAAGACAGGCCTGCAAGGAGTATCTGTTGCATGAAGTTACTTGGGGAGTAGCGACTCCACGGGTTACCACAGCTCAGTACTCCATGCACTTTGTCACAACAGTACACAATACACTTGAAGTAAATACACTCTACGATTTACAGACAAGGACAAATATAGTACACAAACTAGGGCTTCCGTCCCTAGTTAACTAGCGAAAGCCAAGCGAGAAGGAAGGGATTAGCTCAGTGGTAGCGCGCTGGATTAGCAACGCGGAGGTTCCGAGTTCGAATCCAGCATGCTGCTCTTAGATTTTTTTTTCTTCCTAGGAGCCTGTGATGGGCAGAGTTGTCTGTAGCTAGAGAACGCGACTTGAAGGCCGGCTGTGCATTGGAGAAGGCTCCGGAGGGCACAATACATCTTTCAGGTCGCAGTGCAATAATCCCCTAATACAACCTACAATATACCAAGATAGCATTATCCTTTTTTTCTAAATACCATTTATAGCGTTATCAAGATCGAACCCAGATAAAATGTTTATAAAATCTCAAAAAAAAAAAAAAAAAAAAATGCGTTTAGTAGTTTCTAAGTTTACTCATTTCTATGAAATGTATTTGGTGTGTTGAGTTGTTGTGTGTTTGTGGTAGTAGTTGGTGTAGCACGAGCGGTTTTGTAAAGGGCTTGTGTTTTAAGAGAGAGAAGTAATAAGAATAATTAAGAAAACACTGGTAGTTTAAAATAAATGTATTCTTTAAAGATATTTAAATGCTATTCAAACACAGCAATATACTTATTAATTTACTGAAATTAGTTGGAATAAACTCTTATGTTTAAACTTAAACTGCCACTGATTCTAAGAGAACGAAAAACAAGTGTACTACTTGAATGTCTGTTTTAGACTGTGTTGAAGATTGTTCCTTCAAATCTTCCTCTGTGAGAAGAAAGGGTAGACAATGCTAACAAGGTACATGAACTCTTCCTGTAACTGTACTCTTCTACCTGCGTGTACCCTTTTTTGCCTACGAGCTTGCATTTTCTTCATATCGTAATTTTCTTTAAATAAAATCCATCATATCTACAAACAAACAGGATAACAGTCCCGACAGAATAACATTTTCGTAATCTCATAAGTTCTGAAATTTAAACCAAACTTCAGATGATTAGATGAATGCCTAAACTTTACTTAAGTATTCCGCAATAAAGAGCGAAGCCTGTATGTTTTATTACAACGCTAATGAACCAATTATTCAATTGCGACCCTAAAGCCCCAAATTTGAATATTATGATAGTATTTAAAATGGTACAAAACAGATTGAAATGAAAAAACAGGAGGAAATAACTGATGGGTAGGGAAAAATATATGAGAATCAGATGAACATTCAACATTTCCTGGGATACATGTTTAGAAATGTGTTGTTTTTTTTTAATTCTTTTAAATAAATAAAACATTCTGGGTCCAACCCAAAAAGCAATATCCTGGTACAGTAGAGAAGCAATCCCCTCTTCCAACCAACCAATGGTTAGTTTTCGTTCATCTATGTACGCGAGAACGTTTTTAGCACAACCCTGGGTTTTATATGGGGCACACACAATAGGCTAGGTGTTATCAGAGTTGAACGTATATAAACCTATTACTGGTCCGATTTATCGTTTTCCCCCTATTCAAACCGTTTGTTCGGCCAGCCAGTTCAATTCTGCCGGCTGTCAGTGTGTGTGTGTGTGTTAACAGAATAGCACGTGAGGGCAGAAGGTGGCTTTAGTACAACTGATATTCACCAGTTAAATACTGCCAACTTTACAATACAATATACTGTAAACGGATCAATTGTGCAAGTATTAACTATCACTTGCCAAAAATGTTTGGTACTTATTGTCAATAAGCATTTTCCTTTTCAACAGATAATCTCCAGTAAATTTATATCTAACCGATAAAAAGGGCCAATAGCTATCTACATTTAATTTAAACATAATCAATTGTATTAAACTTTAAAAATTTATTAAAACACCTTTTTTTTTTTTTTTTAGAGTCATATTTCAATGCGCGATTTATCCGCTGCAAATATGCAGAAGAAGGTAGGTGGTATTGGAAGAAATTTGATGTGAATATTTCTCGATACTTTCTATGTACGATTATTAAGATAGAACTATCTTTAACATCTATCCGTGTATCACTCCTTATCAGATTCTGAGGAAGGATACCAAAGGTGTCCGAAACGTCGATAAATAAACTTCCAAAGTCAACAAGTTTTGTTTAATCTCCAACCAACATTTTGTTTGTTTTATAACTGACAACATTTTTTCCTAAATTTCACTAAACACTTAAGTTGCCCTGAATATTGCACGTAAATGAGCAAGAACTGAATTGCTCTTGGTAAGGTAAGGTAAGGTAATGCCTATTTTTTCAGGCGGGCTTAACGTCCAACTACCAAATTAGGCGTCGTGGAAGGGGGCGGAAGCACCTACTTTACTGGTAACATTTTTCATACCAATATAAAATTTAGCAGTTATACGCGGGACTCGAACTGGGGACCTCCCACTTACAAGTCCATGCTCATAATCACTACACCAATACCCGCCCCTAGTGTAAGTACTCTAGGTACTTCTTTGGTCATAAGAGCTATCTCACTGTGAGAATAGTAGGTAGCGCTTACCGATTTCCGTCAAGAAGAGGAACTTGAGATAGAAGCAGGTACCGGGATGAAACCGGCTATGCTTATATTTCTTTCCTGTAACGATAACGATACCATAGAGGTTTTCTTCATATTTTGTATACTAACTAACCATTCAAAAACAATCACTTTATATAAATTGATTTTAGGGCAAGTTCTAGGGAAGGGGTGATGTTAGACTTACTCTAAAGTTCTATATCAGTGTATATGTAAGGATCAGAGATATTTTTCGTGATAGACTGTTTCTTTTTGTGGTCATCGACCGGTTGATACTCATAGTGTGGTCAATTCTTAGTTGATGATACAAACTTAGTCGAACCTATTATATAAAGATGCACTTTCGTTTAATCTATTTTCTTCAACTTTGCTATTTTTTAACATAGATAATTATCTTACGTTCAATTAGTTGGTAGAACTGTAAGATATACCGGAAACAGCACCTTAGAGAAAAACCGGAAGTCTCTGCTCACCCTAAACCTCTAAAAATCAATTTTCACAAAAGAAATGTTTCAAATATAGATGATAGAGTTATATATATGTTGTAGTTGGTTCCGCAGAGCTGGAAAGCATCAAAGATATTTTCCGTGATAGCCTGCTTCCATTTGTGGTCATCGCCTGGTCTTGGGTGTCTGCCCATCATCAGCATGTTTTTGTCAAAATAATGTGATAACATAGACTTGCACAGAGCAAATTTAGTTGGTATACTGGTTTTAAAAAGTGTTTTTATTAAGACTTAACTAGGTTAGGAAGTACAATGATACCTGGATGAGTAAACACATTTTGTTTTTCACTCTTTAAAAGTTTGGTGTAAATTGTTCCTTTTAAAAATGGAAACATCCAACAGTGGAGGTGTATAATTTAAATTACATGTTTGAAGGAGATTTATCACTGTACCATCTCTCTTAACCTAGTTAGGTCCTAAGAAAAAAAATTTTTTTTAAATCAGTGTATCACACTAAATTTGCTCTGTGCAAGTCTATGTTATCACACTGTTTTCATAAAAACATCCTGAAGATGGGCGAACGCCCGAAAAACCAGTGGATGACCACAAAAAGTAGCAGTGTATCATGGAAAATATCTCTGATGCTTTCCAGCTTTGCGGAACCAACCACAACAATTATTTTAAGGATATATATACACATATAAAATGTTTATTGGAATTAAATTTGTTGTGTAATAGGATCCGAAGAGAAGGATTCAAAGCAGAAGGGGAGGGACAGTCTCACTCACTAGTTTAGGCCAGACTAGAGTGGGAGAAACTGTTTACATGCAACTTCTCAGCCTTAGGAGAGAGAGTCTACCGCCAGTCTTGCAACAGAGTTCATGCAGCAGTCACAATGCGTCATCAACCTTTCTCTTTACCTCTCACTACCATTTTATAAATATTTTATGTAAAGTCCAGGCAGTTAGTGCTACTTTTCTATAATATAGTGTTCAGCTTTACTTCTAGTTTATTTATCTATCTAACCCACCTGCTCTCCTTCTGAAACCCATTATGGTTGCTGAAATTCCAATTTTGAAGAAATGCGAATTCCCTGAAAAGTTTTTTTTTTTTTTCAGAACGATGCGATTTTATCGATAACGTGACACAAGTGAGTTTCTTTAAACAGGAAACTAACTCATTTGAAAAGTTATCATTTTTTATCAAAAGTACTGTGACTGTTTCACACCAGATTTTTTTTTTTTTCAACAGTAAACTTTACTTATGTGATTGGAAAACTTTATGATAAAAACTCTAATCTAATGACTTTTCACAGTTTTGTGGCTAAGTCTTTGTCGAAAAAAAAAAAACTGGAATCCTTTGAGGCATTTATTGCAATTCTATGGTCGATCATAAAGTTAATGTTTATACCATCAAAAAAGGGCCAACCAATCTAAAAAAAAAAAAAAAAAAAAATTATTGATGGTTACTGTTGTTAAAATTCTTATCACAATAAAGTATATAGCAAATATTTCAGACAAAAAGTTTACCAGGAAATAAATAACATAAGTTTGGCCAACTTATACTATTGTAACAAAAAAACAAAAAACAAAAAAACTATTTTCAGAGTAAAGAAAAACGGAGAAAATAGCCAAAAGGGTTTTATAAACCTTGGAAAAATATCGAAATAACTAAAGAAAAAGTAAAATTGGCAAAGGGAAAAGATTGGGTTAGTACAAATAACTATATACTAACACTATAAAAGAGGTTGGTTTTCTTCTTTAACTAAAAAAACTATTGTGGACATTATTTCTTAAAACTATAAAGTTTACCGTATAAATATTACAATACACAACTATTCTATTCTATCAAAGATCCTTTCAACAGGACAGAAGCCATTTAGGCAAGAGATTAAACCCAATGAACTCTTAAAATTCACAACAGATCAGTGTCATTAATAAACCAATGTCTGTTGTGAGAAATAATTCTGATTTCAAATTCCGTATCAGAAGATATGCCAAATGTGGGAAACTGCCAATATAAATTCTGGAAGTCAAATATGATAAATTACAAGTTCAATGAAAATCGTTATAATCGTTTTGATAAAAAAAAACTTATTCAATGAATAAGTCGTACTTCTGGTTAATCAAATTTGGAATTCTAGTAATTGAAGGAAGAGGATTGTGAGATTCGGTCTTTTTTAAAAAAATAAGAACACTTAAATTCTTGCCAACTGTGGACAAATATATTGTCTTTTTCAAGGAATAAAAATAAAAAATTATTAAATAATCTTCAAAACATAACAAATTTAAAAACTTAAGTATAAATTTCAAAAATAAAAAGTCGAGAACACCTCAACATCACAGAGAATAATGAACAAATAAAACCTTTTTTTTTATTTGTTCATTATTCTCTGTGGAGAAAAGTGAACAAAAATTATTTAACAGTTTTTTTTTTTTATGCCTTGAAAAAGACAATATATTTATCGAAACGTTGGCAAGAATTTAAGTTTTCTTATTTTTTTTTAAAGAAAGACCGAATCTCACAATCATTTTCCTTCATATAAGAACGGTCGAGAAGAATCTTCCATTCTAGTAATTATTTGTATGTGGGGAGGGACCAAACCCTACGCTATACAAAACTCCACTGGGCCCATGTAACTACTCCAAGAGAAACAACAACAAACCGGATCTAGAACAAGTATCCAGACCTGGGTCAAATCCATCTAAGATTTACCGAAGGCCGAACAAATTGGACAATAAACTTAAACGAAAATAACTTAAGCACTTCCACAGACATGCTGTTCCGATCAAATGTCCTGAACCTAATTTTGTCACAGTCCAAGCGATCTGTGAATGGGTGTTTCCTCCTCAGTCTCACAGACTCTACAAAAAGGGATCCAGCATGAGTCCCATTATGTAGAGATGCTTCCTTAAACCACCATGTCCAGTAAGGGATCCAACCAGAGGTCTGGGGAGAGAGTTCCGTGAAAGATACAGCAACGTCTCATGGAATTCTAGCAATATATTTAATGTATCTTCATATGTTAAAGATGGTAGAACCATATATTGTACTGAAGAGGAAAGATTAAAGCTGCTGTTCCCCTAAAACTACCCCATCCACCCCACTTCCACCCCCCAAAAAACAATTTTCTTGACAATATGTTTCAAATAAAAGTGATAGGTATTTATGTGTGTGTAGATAGTATACACAAAATGGATTTTTGGAGGGGGTTATGGCGGAACAGTAGCTTTAATTGTGGAAATCCTAAGACGTGTTGAATAAAAAAAAAAAAAAAAAAAAAAACTATTTTATACATCGTTGAAACATGGAAATTAAAGTGGTACGGTCACGTGAGGCGAAAGAAGATCATGAACTTCATTCCTGAAGAAAGAAGAAGGAAAGCAAGGCCTAAGAAAACTTTAATGGAGGATATTAACGAACGAATGACTGTTAGAGGCTTTCGGGGAAGGAGACTGGGAAGATAGGGAGTCATGGATTTGGGCATTGAGGATGATTCCATAGGTATTATCTTTGCCAAAAAAAAAGATAGTAACGAAGTTTAAAGCAAATCGTGGGAGCCGTTTTCGAGAAATGCGCGAAAAAATCGAGAATTTCGAGGAAAAAACCGTTCAGTAAAGTCACACTTCCGGTTTGACCAGAACCTTCAGATGCGATGAAAAGTGCTTAAACATGGAATATCAGGTTAGAGCTTGCTGCAATTTGTCGTTTTTGGAATATTTTGCTCACACACTATTAGCAAAAGACATATCCTTCTGTTCCTATATGACCTAAGACGCAAATCGCTAAAACACGCCTTATATAACCCTTTTATTTTTTTACTTTCTCTTACTCCCAGTAAGAGGAAGTATTGTAATCATGTCAAATTTTCGATATCGAGTTTTCACCGGAAATATCCGTTTGGAGGTATTCTGAGCCTAAAAAAGTGGTTTTTAGCAAATGGTCTGTGTGTGTGTGTGTGTGTGTGTGTGTGTGTGCGTGTGTGTGTGTGTGTCTGCGTGTATGCATGTATGTGAACAGCATAGTTCAAAAACGAAAAACCGTAGGAAGTTGAAACTTGATATTCCGTTTGGTCTCACCATGGAATCTGACAGTGTGTTATCTGCCAAAATTCCTATACCGGAAGTACCACTTTACTAGTTGGCTTTTTTTACTTTTTTGCGATTTTCCCAAAAATAACTCCGACGATTTTCTTCAAACATAGTATATCAACTACACTTACAAAGAGCTACAGCTTTTATTTGAAACATTTCTCCGATTTTTTTGAAACATTTCTCATTTAAGGGCACTTTTGAGAGGCGGGTGGGGGTTAGGTTTTTATTCTAAAGTGCTATTTCAGTTTATTACACAATACTGTCATCTAAATAATGTTAATTAGAATTAAATATGTTGTTGAAATTCCGAGTTTGAAAAAATCGAATCTTCGGAAGTGCGTTTACTTAACCACTAAATAAATGATTTTTTCACTTTTTCGCGATATTCTCAAAAAATGGCTTGGACGATTTTCTTGAAACTAAGTATGTACACTAAACATACAAAGATCTACAACTTTTATTATAACATGTCATTGGAAAAATTCATTTAAAGGCACTTTTGGGGGATGGGGTAGGGTTGTTTTTCTCTAAAGTGCTATCATAGTTGATTATACAAATTCTATCATCCAAACAAAATTAATTAGAAATAAATAGGTGGCCGAAATTCCGAGCTTCAAGAAAACTAGTAAACCGGAAGTGCGCTTTAATTGAACAGTTTTTTCAGTTTTAAACGAATTTCATTAAATTTGGTACGCAAACTATAAAATTTGTCTGTTACAATTTTCAGAACTGGAGTAAGAGAAAATTGTGTGAGTGTTTCACACCAGTTTTTTTTTTTAAATTTAAGGCGCATCAACATCTATGGTCATTGGCGCCCGGTGCCTTCTCAGTGTGGTGACGGCCTTTGGACAGTGTTTTCTCTTTACAGACAGTACCGTCCATCACCGGGGACATTGAGCTGTAGAGGCTCCTAGGAAGAGATAAATCTAAGAGCAGCACTATATAACCTTGTTGTTTTCTTTTGAGATCTCTCTAATGATTTTTTTTTTTCAATGAACTTGACATCCATCTTGCGTCTTTTCTTTCACGTTAATTTGAAGTGGTTCAGCTATTTTTTTCCCCACATTTCCTAACAGCATCACTTTAGTAAAAGACAGTCAACAACATTTTCTATAATAGTAATATTATCTAAATCACTTCCACATAAGGTTTCAAACAATGTTGCCCAAGTTGGTAAACTTTAATGACCTGTTGTGATGTTGGTGAAAGAGAAGGGAGCAAAGGGGTCAAAGAGGGGAGTTGAAAACTAACTGATGAATGTTTATCCTGCTAAGTCCCTCTCATCATCAGAATCATCATCAGCATCATCATCAAGAAGATAACAAGGAGAAAGGTCTCAGAGGACCATCATATTGAATGACAGTAGGATAACGATCAAAGACAATACATATACGCACACACTACATACGAAGGGGTGTGGACATACTTTACGAATTCTAAGAACTTGGTTTTAGTAGTAGTAGTAGTAGTAGTAATATTAGTAGACTATAAGATGGACAGAGAGCAGAATAGTAGCGACAGAGGTGAATCAAAATGTAAATCAATGTTCCCAACCATGTCTCAACCCATAATCTTAACTTCCTCCCACTTATTTTGTTGTCAATTGCACAAAGACATTACTCTTCCAGATAAATACATTCTAAACTACCCATTGTTAAATATATACGTTCATGTCATGAAATAATATATCCACAATATGGCTACTATTAATTCAAATACACAAAATATCAGCTGACTGGGATACCAGCTGATTTTTAAATAAAATTGGAATTAATAAAGGAAACTAGTAATTTCTCACCCAAAAACTCACTTATTATGTAACTGACATAAATTATTGATTATCTAATAAGTATCAAGTTTAAACTATTTTTTACTTTCTCTTACTCCTAAGCAATAAGAGGAAGTATTGTAATCGAGTCAAATTTTCGATATCGAGTTTTCACCGGAAATATCCGTTTTGAGGTCCCCTGAATCCAAAAAAAGTGGTTTTTAGCAAATGGTCTATGTGTCTGTGTGTATGTATGTGAACAGCATAGCTCAAAAACGAAAAACCGTAGAATGTTCAAACTTTATATTCCGTTTAGGTATCATCATGGGATCTGACAGTACGTTATACGTCAATAATTTCTCAACCGGAAGTACGTTATTGCGTAATTGTAATTTGAAAATATCAATAAGTCAACTTGTAAAGAGAATCACCTTAATTTACTTCCTGTGCTAACTCATAATTCACTGTATCCCTTTCTATTTGTTTCAATGACTGAATTTCTACACTAATACTTCAATCCAATTATAATAATTCTTTGCTTAAATTTGCCTAACTCAAAATAAGTCAATCAAAAAGTAAATCTCATTTTCGTAATTTTTAAGCTTAAAAAGAATTTTCAAAGTGGATTATTAAGTTTACAAATAAGATTGAGCTTATTGGATGATATTCAATGTTTTTAAGTTACTCCTTGATTAAGTTCCTTTCTTTTTAAGCTTCTTATATAATTTCTGCAGTTCATTGTTTTTAAATTATCTTTGTTATTGAAACAAGATTTGGGAAACTGCTTTTTTTTTTGTATGTATTACTGTACTTGTTCTTACTACTGACAAACAGGAAATATTGTGAACGTCAAATTTTCTATATCGAAATACTTATTTTCATCGGAAATACTTATTTTAAGTCCTTGAGTACGAAAAAAGTGCTTTTAGCGAATGATCTATGGGTGTGTGTGTGTTTGTGTACACACATAAGACAAAGCCAAAATCGGCTTCATAGCTCCAACCAGAGATTTGACACGAAGTTCCGATCCTAAATCTATCTACCAAAAAGTACATGTCATCCTGTAAGAGAATGAAACAAACAATTTAAGAGTAAGATAAAAGGAAATAATAGAATCCTAAAAATATATATTATTTAAGAATGAAAGAAATATATTTTTGAAATGATGAATAGATGGAGACTGTCAGAAAATTTAAGCGAAAAGTACATATCACGGTTAACTCCAACAGATTGTGGGTATAAAACCAAGCAGCCAGCAACAACAGCGGACTTCCGTTATACCAGTTAAATTATCATTAGCTGGGATGTATGTCATAGACACCACTAACACCGCGCAAATATATGTATATATATATAAAATAACATATACTGCGTACAAAATATTGTCCAGACAATTTCATAAGCCAGACACGAAATAAGCAAACGTATGATATATAGTCGTTCAGTGATATTCTGTTGTTATATTTATCTGTCTATTTAGTTGCACTACTGACTCACAGAGCATAACTATCTTATTTTTATATTATTTCATATAGAAATTGTTGAGCATAATATCATTGTTTATTATAATGATATAAGGAAGGAAAATATCAGAGCGAAAAAACTAAATAAAATAAATAATAAAAATTGTCCCAGATAAGACAATTTCTTGTTACTTTCTTTAATATTTATGCCTGTTGGGTTTGTCACCAGCTTAAAATAAAAAAAATAGAAATAGAAAATAGAACTCGATATTTTGTGGGTACAAGAATGTTTCGGAAACAAAATTCAACAAAGTCGTGTTTCCGAATAATCCGAAATTGTTTTTTCTTCAAACACGGAATTCTAGCAATGAATTAATGTAAGATTGTTGTTGTTTGTTTTTTGTTTTTTTTGAGGAGGGCCAATGCTCTGCGACCTTATGATATATTGTGCTATACCCTATGTTAGGCAGGGTAAGCGATATGGTCATTCTACCACTCATCGCGAGATGCTTTTGAAGGTTCCTGTTACAGGTTTTCCTTCTGATAGAATGTTGAAGACTTTTAGGGAACATTGGTCAAGATTGGGTCCGTCTGATGTGATACTTGATAATTACTTCTGGTGTTACACACACGGTTCCAGAGTGGATGGTAGGTCTGGAGCTGTGGTGTATTTTGAGACCGGAGATCATTTGGCAGTATCTCTTGGAGAATGGATCACAGTCTTCCAGACTGAGTTTTATGCTATTATTTCTTGTGTCCTGGATGAAAGGGCAACTTAAAAGGTGTTTGTATCTGCTCGGATAGCCAAGCTGCGCTGAAGGCGCTGAGTTCATGTGCCTTCACTTCCAGTTTGATGTTAGAATGTTCTAAAAGACTGGAAGAGCTTTCTTCTCTGAAGGATGTGCTTCTAGTCTGGGTGCCAGGTCACATGGGAATTTTTGGGAATGAGGAGGTGGATAGGTTTGCCAAATTAGGCGCCTCTCTTCCTTTCATTGGTACCGAGCCTGCTGTTGGCGTGTGTTCTGGCACATATCTGTCATGCTTCCAGACATGGACAGCTTCAAAGCATTCATCCTTATGGGTGAGCTCAGTTGGATTTAGGCAGTCTAAAATGCTCATCGGGGGTCTGGCCAAGGCCACTAGTGAGACACTGCTTTGTTTTTCACGGTACCCTCTCAGGCATCTGGTTGTATCTCTTACTGGACATTGTGGTTTAAGGAGACATCTCTACATAATGGTCTGATCCATTTTGTAGAGTCTGTGAGACAGTGGAGGAAACACACATCCATCTTATGACTGAATGCTTGGCTTGAGAGGAAATTAGGTTCAGGACCTTTGGTCGGAATAGGATGTTTGTGGAAGAGTTAGGCTATTTCCGATTTATTCGGACTGCGGTGAATCTTAGATGGATTAGATCCGGTTGTGGATTTTTGTTCTAGACCCGGTTTGTTGTTTTTTTCTTGGGGTAGCTATATGGGCCCAGTGAGGCTTTGGATAGCGTAAGATTTGGTCCCTCCCCACAGACAAATAATAATAATAATAGTGCCTATGCCTTCTGAGTACCGCAGGCTGCCCACAGCACCAGATGACCCAGAGGAACATCATCTCTACAGCACCTCCATCAGATTAAGATCTCTAAGGAATCCTAATAAGCTGAAGGGCTATAGCGAGGGTATATCTCCCTTCTCCACCTGATAACTACCCAAGTTCCTAAATCTTCTCTGGGTGGCAACCTCGCAGTCCGTTAGGAGATATAATAATAATAATAATAATAATACTTTATTTGAAAAGAAATTATAATAGAAACATAAAAAATGAAAAAAGTATTCTACGGCAATGGAAAACCGTCTGCCGGAGATGTAATGGAGTTTCCTTCATCTCCCCACAGAATCTGCATGATCTGTCACTATCCAAACCCAGCTTAGTCAGGTTGAATCATTACACTTCCACTAAAAGATAGCGCCAATAACTTGAAAAAAAAAAAACACCATATAACATTAGAAATTTAACGCCGCAACTTCCTCAGGAACTCAATTTTGCGGGAATATTTCAATAAAAGCGGTAGGTTTTTACCTGTGTATCTAGTCTTTGTGATAGACATGAGAGGAAGAAAGAATTCAGGAAAGTGAAGAATGGATTAACTAATAGATGTACTGAACACTGAAATAATTGTAATTAGATCCGAAATCATTGGATCATAAAGATTCATAGGATCCTAAGAGCGGAGAAGCACATTATATGAATAAAAAGTTAGTTACTCCCCACCTAGGCCAGATTAGGAAGGGAGAGTTCGATTCATATGAATACAGCGGCAGCACTAGAGTTCAGGGACAGTTCACAACCACTGAGCAACATATCTACTAACTTCTCAAAACTTAGCCAGACTGTCTCTTTATATTTCTCTCGCTATATAAGTTCTATTTTACTGTAAAGTACTTGCAGTTTTTGTGTTCTTTTCATTATACAGGGTTCAGCATATCATCTTCTCTAAAAATCTATTCTCTCTAACTCTCTTTCCTTCTCACGTCCATTATATAATGAATAGAAACACATACTGCAAGGACTTAACTCTGTTCAATGATATTAGAGAATGAAGTAGCGAAAGAATAATTAAGAGAGAGAGAGACAGACTGGCTGAGATTAGAAAGTAGTAGAATGATGTTGACTGACTGGTGTCGATAACTGTTCACAAACTATCTCGCCACTCTTTTATATGCAATTCTCCCTTCCTAGTTCCATCCTTTCCATATAGTTTGGCCTAGGTAGGGGAGTAACTAATGTTACGGATCCTTGGTTCTTCGGATCCTCACGAATCCCATTCATTATACATTCCAAGATAAAGAAAATGTAACCGTTTTCGAGAAAATTAAAAAAAAAGGTATTACAAAAAGTCGCACTTCCAGTTAAATAATGTTCTCCCAATTTGGAATTCTATCATATATATGATAGTCATATTTTCAGGCTTATCGTTACATATTAAACGGATGATACGGATGATAGCTTCCTGCGATTATTTGTTTTTAAGATATTTTGTTCATTAAAAACATTTTCTTCCCCCCCCAAAAAAAGTATTTCCGGTAAACACTCAATTTAAAAAATTTGAGATAATTGCAATACCTACCTTCCTCTTACAGCAGTAAGAGGAAGTAAAAAGGAAATTCCCAATGACTATTATCCGAAACTTTAGGATAATCAAATGGAATTACGAAAATTTTTGAAATTAGTTAATTTTCGCACACTGCAAGTATTTTTAAAAACATTACGTTAGATTGTGATTATTAAAGGTAGTTTATTTATGCACGAATGTGTTGAAAGTTATATAAATAAAATTTATTGTCTGTCTGTAGTTTTATATAACAACAGATAAAAAAAACCTAATACCTAATAATAATGTACGGATCACAATTTATAAATTTATGTAAGGTAGAAAAGAATAACGTACAAAATATGAAGTTTTACCTTTGTTATTTATTTTTTTTATTGCAAGAAGTTATCTGAGAAGAAGGAATGGTGAATATGGAACATATGCAAAACAATGAGAAGTCAACTCGCTTTATCAAAAACATCTCTTTTCTTTTCCAAGTTTGTTAGCTTACAAATGTTACTCTTTTTTCTGTCTCTGACAAGAAGGGTTTTTTATTTTGTACGTATGTATGAATGTATGTATACGGGATCCTAAGGATGAAGAGGTTTTTTTGTATTGTTTATAACAGAAACATGGGTAACAAGTTGATCTTAATATCTTTATTGGGACAATGTTTTTGATATTTTAATCATATAAAGGTCTTCTATTCGTCAATTTTGTAAATATTAACTAAATATACACAATTCTGTCTCAAGCTTCGTAATCTCATAAGCTGAGGTTTAATAATTATTAGCTACCTCTTCTTTGCTGCTCGTAATTTTAATCCTCCTTACAATAATGAATTTATATTTCCCCTGAAATTAGGAAATATATTATGATTCAGGATAGAATTATAAGCTAATTAAGATATTTTTTTTTTTTTTGTCTAGTAAGAGGAATTATTGCGATCGAGCAAGACTGCATGTTTTGGGGTAATTGAATACGGAAAATTATTTTAGCGAATAGTATATATTATATATATATATATATATGGGTGAGTGTGTAATATCTCTTTTTCTTTTTTATTTTTGTAAGAAATCCACAACTATGCAGACTGTACAATAAGCGAATAGGATGGTAGTGACATAAAAAGGGCGTGAAAGACTTTATAGGGAGATGCCTCTTCCAGTGGAGGAGGTACTCTCTATTTATTACTAGAAAATCCTAACATGAAGTTAAGTGGTCGGTCCTGGGGGCCAGTGGCGTTTCCAGTCAAGGGGTGTGTGGGGTTGTAAGGGAAGAGAGTTTTTTGAACTAAAGGATTAGAATAATCGTACGTGAAGTCATGGAATTTTTTGTAACTTGCTTTTTTATTAACTGATGGACAAAAGGGATTTTGAGGTCAGTGTGAAGGGTTAGGTTGGAAATATAGAATGGAACATTGGTTATTCTTCTGAAGGTTTTGGACTGAAAAGATTGAATGCGATAGGAGTTGGAATGCTTGGTTGAACCCTAGATCTCGCCTCCGTATGTCCAGAGAGCCTTTTCATAATGTTGTAGTACAAGTCTTTTGTTTTCAAAGGAAAGTTTAGAGCGTCGTCTCGAGAGAAATGTGTAACGTCTGTTTATCTCAGAATATCTCAAAAAAGAAAAGTTGCAAGAAGCTTAACTTGATATTCTGTTTAGATAGTTCCACCGCATTCAGGCACAAAGATTTAGGGAAAAAATCCATTAATCGGAGTGGTGTGACTTTACTGAATGTTCTCTTTTACCGTTTTTTTTTTTTTCATGAGTTTCTAGAAAATGGCTCAAACGATTTAATAAAATTCAATAAAATTTAATAAATTTAATACATATTTATTTATATGACTTTTAATGTATTCGTGCATAAATAAACTATCTTTAATATCACAATCTAACTTAAGTGTTTTTAAAAATACAGCAGTGTGCAAAAATTAACTAAATTTACGTAATTCCATTTATGAAATTTTCGTATTCCATGAGAAATAAACTAGATGATATGCTGAACCGTGTATAATGAAAAGAACACAAAAACTGCAAGTACTTTACAATATGTACAAAAGGTTATATAGCGAAAGAAATATAAAGAGACAGACTGGCTGAGTATTGAGAAGGTAGTAGATAGGTTGCTGACTGGTTGTGAACTGTCCCTGAGTTCTTGTGCTGTCGCTCTATTAATATGAATAAACTCTCCCTTCCTAATCTGGCCTAGGTGAGGAGTAACTAACTTTTGATTCATTTAATGTACTTCTCCGCTCTTTGGGTCCTATGAATCTTTAATGATTCGGATCTAATTGCAATTATTTCAGTTTAGGTAGTTCCACCACATTCAGGCACAAAGATTTAGGGAAAAAATCCATTAACCGGAATGGTATGACTTTACTGAATGTTCTCTTTTACCGTTTTTTTTTTTTCATGAGTTTCTAGAAAACGGCTCAAACGATTTTCTTTAAACTTCGTATACTATCAACACACATTAAATCTATATCACTTTTTATGTGAAACTTTTTTGGGGGGGTTCTTGGAGGAACATTAACGTTAAGCTTTTGTCTAAAGTACCACTTCATTATAATATATGGTTCTGAATTTGAATCTATATTACAAGCAAAGGCTAGATTTCCAATTGAGGAAAAATCGGTAAACCGGAAGTTAAATTTTATTGAACAGGTTTTTGATTTTTTTTTTTTTTTATTATTATTATTTTTCTTGAAAATGCCTATAACAATATCCATTAAAATTTGGAATACTAATTGCACAGATATAAACCTATTACTTTTATTTGTAAAATTTTTGTGGACAAATTTTTTTTTTTTTAGGTGGTTTTTGAGGAAACTGAGACGTTAAAATTCAAAAGTGTTTGTTCATTATTAGAGCTCTCACCAAAGTAAAAAAAAATTATCTATCTGCCTCAGTTATTAGGTTGGCACTTATTCCCCCATTCATTGGTTTTTTTTTTTTCAATAAAGCCTAGTTTTGACTCCATTTATGACTATTCTGAATGCGCTCGCAACATTTATTTGAACTCTTTGAACAGTAAGCCGTCTAAGATCGAAACATGCCGTTTGTGGAGCTTATTTGTACAAAATAAATATAAGAGCATCAGCTAATTGTAGTGTATGTAATGTGGAGGAAAATTTTGAACATATAGTGATGATATGGTCCTTTGTATAAAACGGCAAGAGATAGAATGTTTACGGAATTATATAAATATTTAGACGCTACTTTCCGTTATGAGGATATTATATTCTCTAACAATATCTTTGTAATGTTGATGCTTTGATTGAACTGACTAAGAAGTATGAATGTGTATGAATGTATTTATTGGTTTGATCGTGGTATGAATGCTTTAGGATAATTTTTATAGGGGTGGTGAAATATCAAGTACCCCAAAACCCCTTTTGTGTAAATAAATATGTACATGATTTCAATTTTTTACCTTTTTTTTTTCTCTTCTTATAAATAGTTATGTAAGTATTTGTAAATAGTGAATACTGTAAATAGTTTTTAACTTTAGGCTAGATAAGAAGGGGTGCGAGGAATATCGAGTAACTCCACTCCACCGTGTGAAAGTTGGTATGAATGTAGGTTGTAGCTGTTTCTGGTTAGCTATAGATCTTAGGTCGTTTGTATTTATTGGAATGTTTGTATTTATTAGCGAGAATTTGATGATAGGTTAGAGCAGGGCTTCTTAAACTGTGTGGAGACTACTGAAAGGGGGTCGCAAAGATCTGATACTTTTCAATCATTATAAATAAAATTTTAAAATTAGTATACACACTACGTACAAATATAAATACAAATAAAAATCATACAAAATACTATTGTAGTTTTATTATAACTATTTTTTGAAAAAAGTGGCAATGCAAAACTGTTATGCAGGGCCTATAAATGAAAATATGGAAGTAGCATTTAAAATAATAAATACAACGCGCTCCTCGATTTTCAACAGGCGAATCGGCATATTATTTTTATAAAAGAATAATAAAAAAAATTAAATGAAAGCTTCTTTTTCGGCGTCTTTGTGATACGGTGCCTTTGTGCGCTGCACACTTTGAACACGCCATGCGTCGGGGTTGATCTGATCGTAATTTGTTGTCATTGCACTGGTAAAGATTCGAGTGTAGTTATTTTTCTGTTTGTACTTCAGTTTGGACTCAGCTTTGTCTTCGTAGTGACATGTGTGTATTTACTATGTAATAAACGTTGAAAATTTATTACGATCTGCACTAACTCAAATTGAGCCTAGATTTAATTATTTGTGTAAAAATAAACAATCACATCCGTCACATTAATATTGTTTGATGTTAATAATATGTTTTTATTAAAAAAATTGTTACAAAAGTTTATTTTTTCTATTGAATATATAGATATAGTTTTATGTTTTCTTATAAAAAAATTGTTACAAAAGTTTATTTTTTCTATTGAATAAATATATATATAGTTTTATGTCATTCTATTTATTGTGTTTTATTACGACCGATATCCCATCAACGTTTCCAATTATATATATGTGAAATGAATGGGTACGTATTCTTTAATCCTTATTTTATTTACATTGTAAAATAGTGCGATATTACATCTACATCTACGGTTAATATATATTTCATTATATGGAGGAGGGGGTCGTTTAAAATTTCCTAAGCTTGAAGGGGGTCGCTATATAAAAAAGTTTAAGAAGCCCTGGGTTAGAGTATGCTTGCATGAGCTCAGTCAGTTCAATTATACATTTACTTGGCTGAATGGTGAGCAACTCGACAAATTTAAGCACTCTCTAATACTGACTGAATTTGTATACAGATGAAAGCAAATCCGACTTTTTTTTTTAGCAATATTTTCGATTTTCAGAACGTACTACACTTTTTATTTAAAGTAAAAAAAAAAAATAATTAAATAAATAAAATAAAACATTCATTACTATAACGTTTTCTTCACAATCAATCACAACTATTCATTAATTTAAAGAAACGTTTCAATAAAATTTAAGAAATAAATTGTGTAAAGAAAAATAATATGGCGCAATATTGGTTAAAGAACTATTTATTCATAAACGGTTCATCATAATAAGTTTTGCCGTCTTGATGTCATGAACAAAAAATGAGAGATAGATAATTCAAAGAATGAGACAGCAATATATGGAACTCGATAAAAATTCAACATTACAAGGCAATAAATCTTAAATTTCTTTTTTCCCATTTTGGTACATTTTACTTATATATTATATATTATTATCTAAGCACGTTCAACATTAGATCGGTTAGTTGCGATATATTTATCAGCAGGAAGTAAAAGATTGAGAAAAAAAGAGGTCACAAGTTTGAAGCATCCTTTTACAAAATATAATCTTGAACACGTTTTTACTTCATATAATCTCTAGTAGGTTTTCCTCAGCTCATAATCACTAAAGACATATTTCCCCCATTTTTTTTTTTTTTTTTTTTTTGGTCATTCTCAAACTAAGGGTTGCGGACGGATAACGGAAGCTTATGCTTTACTACTAATATTTTTCAAACATTTATAAATTAGCGATTGTAATGAGATCCGAATCATTAAAGATTCATGGGATACGAAGAATGGAGAAACACAAAAATGATTCATATTTAGATAATCCCCAGGCCTAGGCCATTCTAGCAAGGGTCAGTTCGATTCATATAAATAGAACGAGAGCAGTACAGTTATGGACAGTTTACGACCAGTTAACAACCAGTCAGCAACCTTCTACCTTCTCATCATTCAGCCAGTCTGTCTCTTTGTATACGTCTCGGACCTATCTTCCATATACTTGTAATGTCCTTGTAGTTTATGTGTTCTTTCATTATACAGTGTTCCGCATATATTCTACTTTATTTCTCTAAAATCCATTCTCTCTCCTTCTCACATCCATTATAGCTATCTCCATGTCCATAACCACTGGCCCAAATCCGCCCTTGTTATTAATTTATCATAATTACTCGCAATATCTATAGGCATGAAACTTGATGTTATTTTTGTACAAAACCACCAATAAGGACATAAATATTTACCTAAGCTAAATTAATTGAATTAAATTTAGTATTTAAACATTAAATAGGTTTATAGGTTTCTTATTTCTTATGGATCTTTAGTGAAAACAGGTTCAACCATTTTCTTTAAATTAAGAATGTTTTTAAAGCATATTATAAACCTATTGTTTTAATTTTTGAAACATTAGGCTCCCCACATTCAACTGCCTTTTGAAATTTAATCGATTTATTGTAGGCGCTGCCTGACGCTTTACAATGCATTCATTTTCAGTTCTGTATCCCTAGGAATCATAAGTAAAATGAATGATTACTCCACCACTTATATCTAAATTTAATGTTGTACTCAATGTTCCAATTTTGATGAAAATGGGTCAATTATAATTCTAAATGCCCAATAAAAGAAACAGATGTGAGCATATCAATTATAATGGAAGTGAGAAGGAAAGAAAAAATTAAAAAGAATGGAATTTATGAATGAGATTAGAAATAAACTAGTTGGTATGCTAAACACTGTAAAATGAATAGAACACACAAACTGCAAGACTTTACCGTTAAATAGAAGTAAGGTAGCGAGAGGATAATAAAGTGAGAAACAGATTTGCTGAGTAATTAGAAGGTAAGTAGATTGGTTGCTGACTGGATGAACTGTTGTAAAAACTGTCGTAAACCTCTCTGACTATTCTGCTGTCGCTCTGTATATATATATATATATGAATCAAATTCTCTCTTCTAGGTGAGGAGTAACTAACGTTTGATTCATTTAATGTCTGCTTCTTCGCTCTTCGAATTCTATTACGCAGCCAACATTTTATTTTAGAATCTTCTTTAAAAAAGATATTATTCATTTTCTCTCATAAGTGTTTTTAAAAAATGCTATAAATGTTTTAATTTTCACTAAACTAGCTGGATGAAATTTCAATATATATGTACATATTTTTTTGGCATATACGAAACAACAGTTGTAGAGGGTATTTGAAAAATTTCTTATCTAAGCAATTGAACATTTACAATAGACTAGTTTATCTACTAATGCTTTGAAGAATATATTTACATGTATATTTTATATGGTTCGAAACTTTTCATTTATAAATTGGTTTTCCATCATCAATAAACATAGTAATGTTTTAATACTACTTTTTTCTTTTCTTTTTTTAACTTTTATTGGAATTTATTCAATCCATTGTTATGGAATTAATAAATTTTATATTCATCTGCAATGGATAAATAATACGATTTGGCATTGTCGTGAGAAGAGTTATTCAATTCTTCAGATGCTTCTTTATTCTGTTAATTAATTTTAACAGATTGCTGAATAAATCTTATGGCCCAGCTTATGTTACTTACTTCAAATTATCTTGAATTTAAGAAGAATAAAAAAAAATCATCTTTATAACTTTATGATTCATACAATTTATCCAGAGAAGTTATTATTATCGTTTGTGATTACATACTCCAAGTATCACATGTCACATATTCAAAGATATTCCCGCTGAATATTATCTATAGTTTACAGGGCTGCTAAACGGAAATCACTAGGATTACTCATAGAGAAGAGTCACCAGAGAGATAATTCTCTATCCATTCCCTTTGAAAATGTTTCCTTCACATAAATATTATCTCTAAAATAACTATCAACAACTTACACATGAATATCAACATTCCAACAATTTATATAGATAGTTATTAATGTCACAATTTAATAATCTACTAGTCACAAGCTTACAAACATTTTGTTTTAATATATTATATGAAGAAGCAAATATTAAATACGGATTAGTTACAGTAGCTTCTAAATTTATATGCAGTTAGGAAATTAATTAATAGAATTAATGGAAAATGCTTTTTATATAAGTTTTACTAAGTTGGATTTTACTTTTTCTTGAAATTATTTATTAATTTCCACGTATGGAAAGATAAACTATTTTTATAATTAATTGATATTTCTAGCTTATAAGCACTAATTTACGAATTTAGCCCTTTTTAACTGGCTCATTTAAAATAAGTTTGTCATAATAAAGTGGAACTTCAAATTTTAAATTATATTAAAAAAGATGAAGGGTTAATTTGAAATTTGCGACTCAAAACACTAACACCTAATAAATAAAGTTCTCTATCCCACTTACAGTAATAAATTTTGTCATCTGCTTCCGTTCATTTCAATGAGTATTTCTAATTTTCATAGAATTCTTACCTGAAAAAAAAAATTTCTATTACTATAGATAAAAATGGTTTCATAATAAACTAAATATGTAAACGATTAAAAAAAAACAGAAATGAAACTAAAATATCAAAATGGAATTTCATAACTTTCTCTTATTAAATAATAACTTCCTCTTACAATGTTTAAAGGGAAGAAGGAAATCGATCATGATTTAACATCGAAATGTGAGTCTTTAGTGAAATTGAGTCTCTCTATGTGTGTATTATTTTTACTTTCACATGAAGAATTTTTTTTTTTTAATTTAATGGCGCGTCAACATCTCTGGTTATTAGCGCCTGGAGCCTTCTCAGTGCACTACTGGCCTCCGGACAGTGTTCTCTCGCTACAGACAACACTGTCCATCACCAAACAGTGAGCTGTAGAGGCTCTTAAGAAGAAAAAAAATCTAAGGGCAGCACTGGACTCGAACCCGGGACCTCCACGTGGGAGTCCAACGCGCTAACCACTTAGCTAAGCTAATCCCTCCCCTAGAGAAAGAAAGAGAGAAGAAAGAAAGAAACTTTTATTTTGTCCTGGGACAATATCCCTTAAAGGCAACAAACAAAATTTAAATTACAAAATTAATTACAATAAGTTCTCTATAAGTAAAAGCAATATAAAAATAAAAGTAATATAACAACAACTACATTGAAATACAATTAATTAATAGATATAAAAATAAATAATAAATTCTTTTTAAAAAAGCGTCTTCTATCGAAGGACCGCATTAAGAAATCATACAATGCATTTTTAAATGAAGCTATTGTACTTTTATGAATTAAAGTAAGAGGTAAAGAGTTCTAGAAAAGAGAAGATTGCATAAGAAATGAATTTTTATAGGTAACTGTTCGATATGGAGAAATATAAAATTTAGTGTTAACAGTTCTGGTATTCCTTAAATCTAATTAGGCCTTCCTAATAAACAGATTAAATAAATATTCGGGACGTTGATTTTTTAAAAGTATAAACAGAAACTTACCCAGAAAGTACTTCCTTCTATACTTGACATTCAACCAATTAAGAAAAATAAAATGAGGAGTAATATGCTCGTCTCTTCTTACATTTAAAATAAAAAGAACATGGGAATCATTGTACACTAGCGAACAGTAATCTATATGCAGAAATATAAGTGTAGTAATCAACTGTTTTCTTAGCGAAATAGGCAGAATATTCTTATTGTATTTAAGCTGGCACAAAGTTTTAGAAATTTTGTTAGTTATGTCACCAACATGATTATTCCATGATAGAGTATTAGTAATGGTGACACCCAAACATTTAGTAGAATCTACATAAGGAATAGAAGCCTGATCTATTGTAATTTTTGAAATAGAATTCATATCAATATTGTTGACATATCTGACACTTCCAATAATCATGGCTTTGGTTTTGGAAACATTAAACTCAATACAATTTTTTTTCACCCATTCATTAATTGAATTAACATCGGAATTGACTTGGGCTATACCCTGTTCTAATTCAGGCAATGGGCAATGAAGGTATATCTGTAAATCATCTGCATATAGACTATATTTGCAATGCTTGATAGATGATGAAATATCGTCGATATACAGAAAGAACAGAAGTGGACCTAGAACAGAACCTTGAGGTACAGCCGAATAAACTGGTTCCCATGATGAATAATCTCCATGCCCACAGACAACTGACTGTTTTCTGTTACACAAATATGATTGAAACCATCTAAGAGTTGCATCAGAAAATTCCAATAATTTTAATTTTTTTAGAAGAAGAGTATGACTAACTGATTCAAAAGCCTTTGTAAAATCAAACAACACTAAAATGGTTAACATGCGTTTATCAACAGCAAAACGAATATCGTCAGTAATTTTTAGCAACACACTCTGTGTACTGTGACACTCACAATAACCGGATTGAACCATGAGATTATTGTTTTCCAAGTATTCTTTAAGCTGGTGGCATACCACTTTTTCCAAAGGCTTAGAAACAGCATACAGCAATGAAATAGGACGCAGATCTTTTAGTGAGGATAGATGTTTAGTTTTAGGAAAGGCTCGGATTAAGGAATGTTTCCATAAGGAAGGAAATGTCGAATGATTTAAGGAGAAATTGTAAGTATGTAATAGAGGAGGAATGATGACAGGCATGGATTTTTTCAGAAAATTTATTGAAATTGAGAGAGAGAGAGAGATAGAGAAATAAATTGAGAAGTTTATGATCGTGTGTTGTTCTTAGAAAATAAAGTCTCTAGCGAATTGTGTGGATTTGTATGTGTTTGTGTGCGCGTATGCTTTATTTTTACATTCTCCTATAAAACGAGATCATAGTGTTCTGTGAAATCAGCAAATCTTTTGTATGTATGTGTGTATGGGACATCATATTTCAAAAACAAAATATCACAGAATGTTCAAACTTAATATTTAGTTAAAATGCTAACCAGGACACCTAAGAATAAGCATTTAGTAAAAATAGTTCAACCTATGTGCTATTTTACTGAATGTTTTTTTTCAGTTTTCTGTGATTTCCTCGAAAATGGTTTCAACGATTTACTTTAAACTTTATATATCAACTACACATACAAAGAGCTAACAACTTTTATGTGAAATATAATGGGGTTGCTGAAGGACAGAAATGATGTGGTTAGAATGAATTAACAGAATATGGTTAACATTGTATAATATGATAAATGACACTGACTGCCTGGACTTTACACTTGAAATGATAAGAGTATGGTAGAGTGGAGAAGAGTAATGACCCGTAGTGATTGGCTGTATGAACGCAGTAGTATGAACTGTTCTCTGTTCTGTCTCCTGTCGCTGTATTTATGTGGTTCTCCCACTCTAGTGCCACAGAATGGTCCTGTCATTTCGTCTCTCTTTCTCTGTTACGAATACTCTCTTTGGATACTATTACACAAACATTTTTCCAGGAAAATTCATTTAAGGACTACTTTTGAGAGAGCCTTAAAATTTGTATTTCTAGTGAAAATTCAATTACGAAAATCTGGCACGATCGAGTACTTCCTCTTTCTTATCAGAAGTAATGGAAAGTAAAAATGGTGAAATGGATTATTTTGAAATTAATTTGCTGGTAGCCTTGTATATAGACCTGACACTTAGTAAGGTGGCTATATAATGGGTTGAAAAAGAGAGAAATTGGGTTAGATAGATAAATGAACTAGAAGTAAAGCTGAACCCTGTTTAATAGTAAGGTAATACAAACTGCCTGGACTTTACACTGAAATGTATAAAATGAGAGTGAGAGGTAAAGAGAAAGGTAGTTGACGCGTTGTGACTGCTATATGAACTCTGCTACAAGTCTCCCGGTAGACTCTCCCGTAGCCTAAGCTAGAGAGTGACCTGTCAAATTTTATGTCTCGCTCTCTGCTATGGATCCCACTCTTCGGATCCTATTACAGCTATATAAATATTTTAACATTTTAAATTTTAATTTATAATTTAAATAATGCAAGGAGCGTGTCTTCCAATAATAAGTGTCCAATATTATATAAAACTGAAATTAATAAAAATAAATAAATATAACCCAGATTTATATAATCAACACGAATACACCAACAATAAAACATTATTTCTAATCTTCCTCATGTTAAAACATTATAAAAGGGGACAAAAGATTATGAGGCTGATCTGTCATTGTGGAGTCACGGATATCAGATATGTTCTCTCTGCTAGCTTTTAGTTATGATAAGCGACTGAACTCACCTTATTTAGATAAGTGTTCCCATTTATTTCAAATGTTACTTCCCATCCCCAATTTCTAAATATCAAATTAAACGTAGGGGGAAAAAATAGAATAAACATACAGAGTTCCATTATTTTTATCAACTAATGGTCGGTGTCACGGTTTATATGTACAATTTTTTTTTTGTCCTTTCACATCAAAAGCTAATATGTTGAGTTTTCTAGATGGTAGATGGTATATCAGAGACAGTACACAAACTTTTTTAATTAAAACGTCATCAAAGATTGAAAGAAATATAAAATAAAAAAAAATTTAATAGTCTGCTGGACTAACTTTCAAAATAATTTCACTACAATTTATTAATATCCAACTTAATTAAATTCAAGATAAACTCAAATCAATTAACAATAAATTGATTTCTTTTTTTTTTTTCTTCTTTTTGTTTAAGGCTCATTAACAACTATTGATTGTGACTAGCACCTGGAGCCTTATCAGTGCAATGCTGACCTCCTCTGGACAATGCTTTCTCGTTACGGACATCACCGAATTGCTTCTAAGATGAAAAAATCCAAGCAGCCGCAATGCTGGACTTAACCCCGCGGAAGATTCCAGCGCGCTATCACTGAGCTAATCTTATCCTGTATACCTGATTTATATATTAGGATAAAAGCCATATCTTGTTGAAGAATGACTTAATTTCGGTTAATTCAAAGAGGGGGACCTTGCTTATAAGACTTCATAAACACCATCAAGCGTTTGAACATAAAGTTCACACACAATAGCAATACTGTCTGGAACAAATTCAAAGTGTATTCAAAGCAAATTCAACATTCAGAGTCCTATCAAACACAAAGCAAGACTTTTTTTCCTGAACCTACCATGTATAACCTCTGATGATTGGTACTATATAGCCATATGGTAACCCTTCTGCATTACGCTTTTATGGATTTTTTTAAATATATCTGCTGCTCATCGCTTCTAAAATTATTCTTCACCAAAACCGGCAATCTTTTTTCCAATTTGGAACAAATTTTGGCACATATCGACATCTGTTCGGCTTGGCGTTCTTGACAATTCATTAGGATCTGATCTTGATCATAAATTATAGACAACCATCCTTCTGATTTGTGTGATTATTAGGAGTGTCAGGGCAATTATTGCTAATTTTGTTAAGTCTGTGACGTACGCAGGACGTAGTAATCCCTGAAAAAGTGCCTCGTCCATTCATTCACCCCTTTAAAAAGTAAAAAATCTGGTGTGAAACACTCACACAAATTTCTCTTACTCCTGTTCTCAAAATTATAATTGACTAATGTTATAGTTTGTGTACCAAATTTAATGAAATTCGTTGAAAACTGAAAAAACTGTTCAGTAAAAGCGCACTTCCGGCTTACAATTTTCTTAAAACTTGGAATTTTAGCCTTCTATTTATATCTAATTAATTTTGTTTGGATGATAGAATTGTATAATTAACTATGATACCTCTTTAGAGGAAGCTGTTACCCCACCCCTTCCCTAAAAGTTCCCTTAAATGAATTTTCCCAGAGAAATGTTTTAAATAAATAATGTATATCTTTGCATGTTTAGTTTATATACGAAGTTTCAAGAAAATCGTCTGATCAATTTTTGAGAATATCATTTAGTAAAGTGTTAAAACAAACGCAATTCCGTTATCCGATTTTTTCAAACTCGGAATTTCAACAACATATTTAATTCTAATTAACATTATTTAGATGGCAGTATTGACTAATAAACTGAAATAGCAGTTAAGATGAAAATCTAACCCCACCCTCCCCCAGAAGTGCGCTTAAATAAATTTTCCCGGAGAAAAGTTTCAAATAAAAGTTGTAGTTCTTTGTATGTGTAGTTGATATACCAAGTTTAAAGAAAATCGTCGGAGCCATTTTTGAGAAAACGCAAAAATGTAAAAAAAAAAAAAAAAAAAAACAACTAGTAAAGTGGTACTTCCGGTTGTGGTATTTTGACAGATAACGTACCGTCAGATCCCATAATGATATCTAAACATAATATCAAGTTTCAACTTTCTACTGTTTTTCGTCTTTGAGCTATGCTCACACACACTCACACTCACACACACACACACATACACAGACAGACCATTTGCTAGAAACCATTTTTTTGGACTCAGGGGACCTCAAAACGGATATTTCCGGTGAAAACTCCATATGGAAATTTTGACACGATTACAATACTTCCTCTTACTAGGAGTAAGAGAAAGTAATATAGCACCAGTAACAAAGAGAATGCCCAGATTTTAAGGATAAAGATTCAATTTCAGAATGCTAGTGATAGAAACCTGAAGAGACCCCTCTTGAAAAAGTAAAATGAAGGCCATATTTACAGTTGAAGATATCCTATGAGTGGGGAATATTCAGGTGTAAAATATAGATAGAGTGTCACTTTGTTTATTCTTGCAAAGAAGTGTTAAGTGACTTTATTATTACTGGTGTCTAATTACTGAAAAATGGGACGACCAAAAATTTCACGTCTCTAATCCCAAAAAGGCCTGCCTATTTTATTTGAATAAATAATGAATGAATAAAAAAATATATCAATTAACATGCTTTTGATAAAGTTTAGGTGTATCATTCTGCTTCCTTTCTTCTTTGAGAGTGTTATATAACACCAATCTTTTGCCACAGCATCCATCAAACATCTCCACTTCACTGCCTGCTTCCCACCTTCAAGCTACCTTTCCACAAATTATTCTGGGGCATCCATTTCCTTATTTGCCTGAGGTGTTCATACCATTTTAATATCTTCTCTATAATTCTTTTTTCCACGCCTAGAGACATCTCCATTTTTTTGTCTAATGTCTGCATTCTATATTCCATCGTTTTTTTTGTTGCTTTTAAAGAGCTTATTTTCAATTTCCATTGTTCTCACCTTTGTTTTCAGTTGTATGGCTGTCTGTGTCAGCCCCGAGCATGGCATCCCTTGCATATCCCAACCAAACAACTTTCACACTGTTTCAACTCTCCTAGAGATATTCCTCCTCTTCTCTTGCTTCCTACATTGCCACATTATCTATCTTATTAGAATTTATCAGTATAACCCGTTCTGAATAATTAATTATCCTTCATCTTCTTTAGCATCAATTACCGAACCTTTATCTCGGTAGAGTCTTTACTTCAATTTCTCTCTTTATCATCTTATAAAGCCATTTTAATTCTATTCTGCTAAGAAGTGGTTCCCGCACTATGGAAGTTAATTGTGTAATGTTATGGTGTGATGAGTATTTGTAGTGGCACGAGCGGTGTTGTAGAAAAAGGGCTTGTAATGTTGAGATAAGGATAGAAGTATTAAGAATAATTAAGAAGTCACCACTGTTAACAATTAAATATAATCTTCCAAATAATAACTACAAGTTATTTGATATTATAAACTAATTTAATATATTGTGAAACTGGCACTGATACTGAAGTGTTTTGTTCTGGCTTTGGAAGCAGAATGCGACTTAGTTGTTTTAAGGCTAAGTGCAGACTGATCTCTTTACTCTTTTAAAGCTAATGTTAGACTCTCTTCTTTGGAATTGCTCTCTCTCTCGCGGGGGAATTCTCTTATACAAAAGAGTTACCCTAACGGGATTTTGTGCCTTTGTTTAATGATCCGAATTTACAGTACCTGACAGTAAAATACACTCTTTTTGAAGTTAAATTCACAGCACTAAGATAATTATAAAATATTAACAAAAATACAATTTTGAATACTATAAAATATTCCAAACTCTAAACTATTATTTTTCGATTTCGTCCTTCTACTACATAATGGATGTGTGTAGGTAGCTTGTGGCGTAAGCGTTTTAGCGAAAGGGCTTGTATGTTTGTTTGAGATAGAATATAAGAATATAATCAAGAAAGCACCACTGATTATAAAATAAATATATTTTCTAACTGAATTTAAATAGCTTTATAATATCACAGCGATTAAGTATAAATCAATTAATTAATCTAGATTAAATGCTAAACTCTTATGTTTTAACTTATAACTGGCACTGATTTGAAGAGGGCGATTCCTTAAGTGTTCTGGCTTTGAAGGCTGAGTTTAGACTGATCTCTTTACTCTTTTAAAGCTAATGTTAGACTCTCTTCTTTGGAATTGCTCTCTCTCTCGCGGGGGAATTCTCTTATACAAAAGAGTTACCCTAACGGGATTTTATGCCTTTGTTTAAAGATCCGAATTTACAGTACCTGACAGTAAAATTCACTCTTTTTGAATTTAAATTCACAGCACTAGATAATTATAAAATATTAACAAAAATACAATTTTGGATACTATAAAATATTCCAATCTCTAAACTATTATTTTTCGATTTCATCCTTCCACTACAACTGCTTTGTATAATTAATCGACTGGAGTTATATGTTCAGGCATATTCAATTTAAAGTAAATACTCATTGTTGGGAAGCATCTAAGCATAATAAATGAGCAGATACAAGGAGTTTTGTTGCTGTAATAAGTATGGTTTAACTATTAACCCAGATAAGAGTCCACTGACTTTTCTCTATGTGTAGGAACTCGGAAGGATTGATAATTCCCAAATAGTTTGGGGAGAAAGTTTAAACGATCGGTGAAGTGAAATAATTGGAAATTACCTATAATAATAGTTACCTGTAATTATCTGTAATAACATTAGCTGTAATGAACTGTAAAACTATAGAGAAGATTATTTTACGACCAAGAAAATTTTCTGGGTGGGCAGAAGAATAGCAGGTAGATCTTGAGTATCTCTTAAACCACTTAATCTTCATTAGATGGCTAAGCCGAAGATACTTCCTGTCGCTTTGTTTGGCCGAATATTTACTGGGAGAAACATTAACAGTTTGCAGACCAAAAAACCTATCTGGCCATTGCGAGCAGACCAAGGTTCCATGAAGGCCAACTGGTAGGACAGATTTACTACAATATTTGGTTGAAGGAGAAGCCATAAAGGATTTTCTAAGACTCATTTGCAAAGAGAAAGAGGTCAAAATATTTCAAAGATGCCGTGTATACATAGAATATAGACAGAAGTAGGTGGACAATATTTTACTCTTGACTTCTCCAATAAATTTCACTTGTATTCCTCTAGAGGAACTAGAGGAGGGAACCTTAATTTGTGGTTGACGGAACGGAGAATGTGATCAGCAGTTTCTCAAATGCGTCCATGAATACTAAACTAGATTATCAAGAGCAGATGTCTCGATTCAAGAAGATACATGCAAACTGTTGCTTTGGATAAGAAGATTGCAAAAGTGTTTCAAGCTAAAAGATTCATACATTGTGTTGTTGCTGAGATCAACTATCTTTTCTGATATTCAAGAGCTATGAAACCCTTATGGATATACGGGATTGAAGAAAATGAGAGAGCGGTCGAGCGAGGAAAAGCATGTTCCAGGCATACCATTTTGTGGATCTGAACTCTCCTAACATTAATTTCACTAGATTTCTTTCGGGTCTGGGAAGAAGATATTTAAGGATCTTAATAACGGTCCTAAACGGGAATGCTCCTGTAGCTGGTCAACTGTATTACCATTGAAAGGAGGGTTCTCGTCAGCCTTGCAGAACCGGCATAAAGCGTTGTCTGCAGGTGCATGTGTCTATTCAGCCTACAATGCCCTGTATTAATAGACCCCTATTAGCCTTATGTCCCTTCGGCTATGACTCAGTAGGTACCTGGTAAATTTAGGCAAATGTCACTTACTGCCTTTGTCTTGGTGTTCTCTCCCACCATTGCAGACGCTGTTGTTCTATCTAACCTTTGATAGAAGTTTAAATTAGGCTTCTGGACAACCCGCAGAAGGGTTCGGGGCCCATAAAGATCCTTCAAACCCTCCCTTGCTAGGGCATCCGCCCTCTCGATGTCCAGAAACCTCGCATGTCCCGGCACCCAGGCAAGTGTCAGCTTATTCCGAGCAACTACCTCGGCTGGTTGGAGGGACAGGATAAAAGCCTCCTTAAAGGCTTTAATGTCCATGCGCCTTGTGGCCTCCTGCATAAATAATAATAAATCTCGACTTCTCTAATTAAATTGAACGACATGATAAAATTAGGTTAAAAGAAAAAAAAAAATCATTTCTAGACTTATATTAATGTATACTGAAGATTAAATTTTTAGCAGGAATAAAGTAGATGCATTTCAACTAAGAACAAGTCATACATTTAAGAACATTTTTCAAGAATAATCTCGGGCCATTTATAAAAGCTAAAATAAAACAAAAAAAAGAAAAAGTCGTACATTCTTAAACCACACTGGTTGCAAATCCCTTACTAGTATATGCATTCATAGTGTAGTAGTGAGAAGGAGGGGAAGTGACGTAGGAACACAACATTGCTGTTTAGATCCGCTTGAGTAGAGTTAAGCTTAATGGGGCCCAGTCAGGCGACTATCAAGAAGAGGGGTGTGTACTAACTGAATGGTAGCTCCCAGCCAACGACGAATGGTTAACTCCAAACAGTCTTCAAAGAATACATCTCTAGAAGTTCTCGTTCCTTATACAGTGTACTGTTAAAAGTACTTGAGAAGTAGAAGAGATTACATGCAGAAAGACGGACCATTTCTATATAAAAACCATATCCCTTCTTGCTTTTTAAAGCAAAGCAGTTTTGCAAACAATCCTTGGACAAGCTATATACAACAGTATATACACACTTTTCTAGTTCTTCTATACGAATGATTCAATTCCTCACATTCTTACCTTATGTATAATGTATAAATACATTGAGAAAGAATACTACAGTATTGTTACAACGTTCTGTTCAACTTAACTTCTCCCACTGTATTTAGAAATCACTTTCAGACACAGAAACCTAAACAAATATACGGCTCAAAGAAGAAATTTCCATTTATTTATCTATCTATAAACTGGATGAAGAACTATATACATTATCAATTAAACAATAGATAATTGTAACACGAATGTTATACTTTAGTTTAATCGATTTTTAATTAGGAATATATTATATTTTCCTCAACATTACATCATCAGATGATCAAATGGGATCCGAATCATTAAAGATTCATAGGATCTGAAGAGCGGAGAAGCACATTAAATGAATCAAATTTTAATTACTCCCCACCTAGGCCAGACTAGGAAGGGACAGTTCGATTCATATAAATAGATCGAGAGCAGTAAAGTTCAGGAAAGTTTTTACACAGTTTACGACCAGTTAACAACCAGTCAGCAACCTTCTACTACCTTCCATCACTCAGCCAGTCTGTCTCTTTATATATCATTCGCTACCTAACTTTTATATAGTTGTAAAGTCAATGCAGTTTGTGTGTTCTTTCATTATACAGTGTCTAACTTATATTCCAGTTTAGTTCTTTAAAATCCATTCTGTCTAATTCTCTCTCCTTCTCACATCCATTATAAGTAAATTGGTATTTCCGGTTAAAGCATTTTGACTGAACCTTCCTTTCAGTTCTCCTGGTAGTATTCAAACTGAATATGAAGTTTGAACTTCCTGCGAGTTATTTGGTTTTTGACTGATCCTGTGCAATCAAACACACACACACACACACACACACACACACACACACACACGCGTAGCCCAATTTCTAATTATCATTTTTCTTTGAAATGAAAGAAAGAGAACTCCGATAATAATTAAATTTCGAAAATTTGGCAAGTAATTACTACGTATTATTTTGCAGTAAGTAGTAAGAAAATGTTAAAAAAAGTTTCAACCTATATTTTTTAGCAAGAGAATGCAAGCTGTTCTGTAGAGCGAACCAAACCCAAGACGACCATTATTTGTATCATAAAAAAATGTTTTTTTATGAACCACACGACTTTCTCATACTGCAATTAATACAAAATACGAATTTGACAAATCTTTCGAAAATTTGAATTTTTACGCACATTTTATTTACTCTAACATAAATATAGTGTCGATCAGCAAACATATGAGAGGTAGTAACAAGAGTTGTGATTACACTATGGTCTAGAACAGTGCGCCTAGTTCAAACCCAATGAACTCTACTTCATCAATTCCTACAATTTTTCTAGATTTTTTTTTTTTGGAAGTGATACGTTTATATCAGTGCAACTAATACTCCAAGTTTTAAGAAAATGTGATAGCCATTTCAGAGAACATGAAAAAAAAAAACACTCTAAAATGGATGTGAGAAGAAGAGAATTAGAGAGAATGAATTTAGGTATGAGATTAGAAAGAAACTAGATGATATGCTGAACACTGTATAATAAATAGAATACACAAACTGCAAGGACATAAATAGAATACTGGAGATAAATAGAAGTCAGGAAGCGAGAGAAATACAGAGAGAGACAGACTGGCTGAGTAGAAGGTAGTACATAGGTTGCTGACTGGTTATACAGTTGTAAACTTTCGTAAAATTGTGCTGAAATCTCGTGCTGTCGCTCTATTTATATGAATGGGATTCTCCCTTCCTAGTCTCGCCTAGTCCATGGGGGAGTAACCAACTTTTGAATCATTTAATGTGTGCTTCTCCGCTCTTCGGATCCTATGAAACTTTTAATGTTCGGATCACATTACTCACTAAAACCCCAATTCTGTAATGTCGCATTACCAGTAAACCGATTAGATAAAATTTGAAATTCTTCTACTAGAATTTAGGAAATGCAGTAGATCCAGAACTTAGTATGTATTTACAGAACCATATATTGTACTAAACTGGTATTTAGAGGAAAATTTAATGGTACAGCTCTCCAACACATATATCTATCTATCTATATAATATATGTTCTCGAAAAAATATATGAAATAAAAGTGATAGACATCTATGTATGTAGTTTAAAGGAAATCATTGAAGCAATTGTTGAGAAAATCGCAAAAAATCGAGGAGATTTTTCCCGCTGATAGATTTTGACCAAAACATTGCCAGATACATGGGTGATACTGAAATAGAATTTTCTTCCCACCTTCACACACACACACATATATATAATACAAAGGTATAGACTCCATAGACACGTGGGCTCCTAAATTTAAGATAAATTAAAAACAATCAGTACTTTTCTAAACTACTACAAGCGTAATTAAAATTATGCTACAAAATACCTAAAGCCTTCTGTAGCTTATTTCTAAAGAAAGGAATAAAACTTTCTTTTCCTTAAACTCTAAAGAACAGATAAATTAAAGCTTTTAAGGGGAGAAAAACTATTAAAGATAAAGTGAGATACTTGTATAAAAGGGATAATATAAACCAAATAATATATATATATATATCTGAATCAAGGCAGAATACTAATTATTATATCCGACAATTTTGGACAGCAAAGTGTCCATCTTTTAACAGAAATATAGTAATAGAGATGTTAAAGCTGCTCTCTTTCTAGTTTACAACAAGAGAAGTGTGCTGTCACCCTTCACTATCGGATGATAAATGGCCTGTCATCTGACAAGCAATGTGACAAACACCACGATTTATAGTTTTCAGATTTATATACACACATTTACAAAATGCTTTGTATTCAGATACTAATCTCCTACAATATTTGTTTATATCCCCCCCCCATCTATTATTTTTAGTAAATAAGATATAAAAATGTTATATAGAAAATAATAATATTAATCGAAGTTATGGTACAAGAGCCCGGACTAGCCTTTTTAAAAAAAGAGTTTTATTAGAAATTACAACAATAAGAATAATAATAATAATAACTGCACAATTGCTTATATATGAAATTAGATGTGAACTGTCTGGTGGTGAATGGAGAACTGCCTGCCTGCTGGTCGGTGGCTGTATTTATAGGAAAGCAGCCTTTGCTGACTCGGCACTGGTACTTTTCCGAGAGATGTGTCATAACTCCTCCCTCCTTAAGTTTGGAGCTCCTGCGACAACTGGCATGGAAGTCCAGGGTAGATTTGTAGTGGTGTAGGTCTTAGCTGGTCTCCTTCTGTCGATCCTGGTTTAGCCTTCTTTCTGAGGACATAGAAAACATATAGGAGGAGAGACAGTAGTAGGAGTACTGGGAGGATGATCAGGTAATAGAGGTGTGTCGTGCCACTGGGTACGTCTTCTAGCAGCTCCAGTGGTTCCATCTGTAAATTGATCCTGTGGAGGTCTTCGAAGGATATATTTCTGTCGGTGTGTGAGAATACCTGTGCAGTGATGGTGACGCTCCTTGAGTCTTTGTATATTGGTATTGCTTTGCTGTCCAGTAGAGTCTCACCTTGGTTTAGTTTTATTAGGCTAGTATTAGTTAAGAACATGGTGTCGTTGTGGTGGTCCTTGCTAATTACTATTCTGTTGGTTCTGAAAGTTAGGAAGTGGTCTATGAGGTTGATATACTTAATGAATGGCGCGCTTGACGTGTATATTGTCTTGCATGCTGAGAGGTTGATGTTGGATATGATCTGGCGAATACAGTCGTCCTGGATGATGGTCTTGTTGCGGCAATAGATATCACCGTTGATGTCTTCACAGGTGGCTGTAAATAACTCATCTTGGAGGCGTAGGATCAAAGGAGGATGGACATGAATTGTCATAAGGTGGTTGTCTTTTTCTACAGGGTAGGATAAGAGGAAGTACATTTCGAAGGAGGAGGTTTTTAGGGGAACGCTAATGAAGTAGTAGATACTCCAGGTTTTTATTGAGCAGTGTACCCTGCTTAACTGCCAGAGTGCCTCGATGTCTGCTGTTATGAACGTGATATTGTGGGACTTTTGTAATGACTCGAGATCTTTAAGAGAGAAAATACTAGAATGTATGCTGTTTAACCTACAGAATTCTAGAGAGTTTTCCACGTCATCAATCTTGTTGGCAAGAAGGATCAAGTTAAAGAGAATCGAATTGAATTGTTGATTTAGTTCAACTTGGCTGATTATAGGGTTGGAGAAGAAGGTAGTCATTTTGTCATTGTTAGTCCGTATAATTTGTATGTCGTGATTGAATTCTTCGATTACTTTTTTGTTTATTGCCATCTGGCTTTTTAGGTTGTTTTGAAGGTGAAAACTGTTACGTTCGATCTTGTTTATAACTTTGTCGTACCTTTCCTTGTCGTCACTGTCCATGTTTCCGGTTAGCCAGGATATGGCCTTACCTAGGCCGTTAATTAGTCCGCGTTTAGGCCGAGATTTATTAACTGTCAAATGGTCTAGTTTGTTACGAAGATAGTGATAATATTTAAAGAGTGATTTTATCTGTGCTGTCCGGTTGTGCTGGTAGGTAGTGCCAATAATGTGATAAATTTTATCTAATTCCATATCTATTAGTTGAACGTCAGTAACGTGTATAAAAGTATAATATTTATCTATTACGTAAACTGGATTATGCGTCACTGGCAGAATTCCCGGGCCCAGACTCAGGTCTGTTATCTGTAAACTGTCGGCTAAATTCCCCGCCGTCAGCAGTTGCAGTATGCGTATCGTTGCCGTTAGTATGTGGGATGCGTGATTCATCGTTCTTATCTGTAACAGGAAGAGTTTGTTGTGTAAATTTTCTAGGTCTTTTTAATAGATTAGGATGTACTTTAAAAGATTTCCTTTGTACGGTAGCTAATTTAGTTTCTCTAGAATAATTTCCCCTTTTGAATTTGGGTTTAGCTTTTCCGTATTGCTTATCCCTAATAAATATTTCTCCCTCTGGTATTTCGATTTTTTCCCTAGTTTTGTTTAGTTTGTCTGTACGGGTCTCTTTTTCTTTATCAATTTTTTCTTTTATTACGCGAGCTATTAATTCCTTGTCATCATGATATTCTTTGACTCGTTGTTCTAGAATTAGGTCTTCTGCGTATGTATTGGGCTGTATCCCGAAAGTAATTTCATTAGGGGTCATGGTCAAGTTAGAGTTTATAGAGTTGTTGTAAGCTATTAACGCTAGTCTTAGAGTTTTGTATATGGGGCAATTCTTTTGTCTGTTTACTATGTTCATAATCTCTATGAGGGTTGAGTGTGCTCGGTTTATCAGTCCGTTGGAGTCTGAGTGGTTAGGGGTCGTGAAGTGAGTTTCTATGTTGTTGTATTTTAAGAAATTCTCTACCAGTCCATTTTTAAATTCCGTACCATTGTCAAATTGAATCGTTTTGGGGCACGGGAATATGCTGAGGTAGTTTTCTAGTGAATTGACAATTTCGTTTGCGGATGCCGTTTTGACTAGATAACCATACAGTTTTCTTGAAAAACAGTCTATCATAGTGAAAATTTGCTTTCCGTCGTAGTGTAGTATGTCTCCTTGTAGTCTCTCGAAAGGTTTGGAAGGAGTGGGGGTGATTTCGTAAACTTGTCTAATTGGTCTGCGTTCGTACTTAACTTCCTTACAGAGGGAACAGTTGTTTATTACTTTTGTTATCTGTTCTAACATTTTTGGCCAGTAGTAGCGTTTAGTTAGGGATCTGTATACTTCGTGTATGCCCCGGTGTGCAGTTTTACCAACGTGATAATTTTGAATAGTTTCTTCTTGTTCCGCGGGGTCGGTTATGTCTAGTCTTTTTGTATAGTAGCGTTTAATTTTGACTGTTGGGAATTTGTCTTTTATTATGTCGGACAGGTGGGCAAAGATTTGGTCGTATATCTGTTCGTCAAGGGAGTCTTCGATAGGAGGGGAACACAGGACGCCGTACGTATGATTTGGTTGTAAGTATTCTAGGCAGTATTCGTCTATGTCGTTAGAGTATGGGTACCTGGTGTACCAATTGTAACGCGTTTTATTAAAAGGTCTGTTGATCGGAATTTTCGTCTCGGGGTTGCCTCTAGTTAGAATAATTTGGAATTTTTCCACGTTAATGCAGCGGGTTCTGTCGTCAATTACTTTAATTTGGCTGTTAGAGGATTCTTGAGAGTGTTGGGTTTGTAGGCTTTCGTTATCGTCTCCGGCGTTAGTGTTTTCGTTTCCGGCGGTAGTGTTTCCGTTGTCGTCTTCGGCGTTAATGCTAAGGGCTCTGGCTAAGTCTTCTAGGATGTCGTCGCTATTTTCAGGTGAAGGGGCAGAAAGGAATTCAGTTAGGACTTCTTCTGGGTTTGGAGAGGCGGTTTCTAGGGCGTTAAGGTGTTGTTCCTCTGGTGGGTTTCGCGATAGTGCGTCTGCTACTACGTTAGTCTTTCCTTGGACGTACTTAACGTCAAAGTCGAAGTCGGCTAGTTGTAATTTCCAGCGGATAAGTTTAGAGTTGGGTTCTTTTAGATTATGTAGCCACTGTAGAGGTTTGTGGTCCGTCTGTATGATAAATTTACGTCCGTATATGTAAGGTCTGAAATGCTTGCACGCCCAAACGATAGCTAATAGTTCTTTCTCTATTGTAGAGTAATTCTCTTCTTGTTTGTTTAATGTGCGGGAGGCAAAGGATATGGGGAGGTCTTTTCCGTCAATGTTTTGTGATAGGACAGCTCCTATCGCGTAGTTGGAGGCGTCTGTTGTAAGGGTGAAAGGTTTATTGAAGTTAGGCAATTGTAGAATAGGGCTGTTCTGTAGGAGGGATTTTAGGGTGTCAACGGCTTGTATGTAACTATCGTCAATTACTATGTCCTTGTCTTTTCTTAGTGAGAGAGTCAGGGGTCTTGCTATTTTGGCGTAGTTCTTAATCATTTTACGGTAGTAACCGGTGAGTCCAAGAAATTGTTTGATTTGTTTCTGCGTCTTGGGAAGTGGAAATTTAGCGATGGCGTCTAGTTTGGCCGGGTTAGGTTGTATACCCTTGTCAGAGATGATGTGTCCTAGGAAGAGAAGTTCGCGTTTGAAGAATTCCGTCTTGTCAAGTTGAATTTTTAGATTGTGTTGTCTGAGTTTGTCAAAGACCGTCTTAAGGTGCTTTATATGTTCGTCTAAGCTGTCCGAAAAGATAATGATGTCGTCCATGTATACTAGTACGTTAGGGATCCTAGAAAAGAGGGAATTTACGGCCCTTTGGAATGTGGGAGGCGCATTCTTAAGCCCGAAAGGCATGCGCAGGAATTCGTAATGTCCACTTTCCGTCGAGAATGCTGTCTTGGGGACTGATTCGGGGTCCATTTCGATTTGATGGAACCCGGAGGCTAAGTCGATTGCTGAGAAGTATGTCGCGCGTCCTATTTTACCGAATAAGTCTTCAATATTCGGAAGGGGGAATTTGTCTTCGATCGTCTTGTTGTTAAGTTTGCGATAGTCTATAACCATTCTGATTTTCTTTTTACCGGAAGCGTCTGGTTTCTTTGGTACTACCCAGATTGGGCTGTTGTAAGGGGAATTCGAATGCTGTATTATTTTATTCTCTAGTAGTTTGTCCACTTCAACCTGTACGTCTTTCCGATATATTTCCGGGTATCTGTAATTTCGCGTGTATACGGGGTTTTCGTCAGTCGTGCGAATTTTATGTTTCAGTAAGTCCGTGCAGCTTAGTTTGTCATGCTCTCTTTTGATTATTTGGGGGTAGTCCTTTATTAGTTTTATTACTTTATCTTTTTCCTCTGAGTTCATGTGCTCAGTTCTTATTAGTTTAGGAATTTCGTTTTTTATTTCTCTTAACCTACGTTCGTCGGACATTTCGGGACAATTGGTCATTACTACGTCCGGTATGCTTAAACTAATTTCCTGCGGTTCGTCGACCTCCATAGGTTCAGGGCAAATGGCCATGACTTCTTTGGATTCAACTTCGCACAAGATTTTATTATTCTTAACACTATAGAGGCCTTCTTTAATTGTGACCTTATCATTTAATTTTATATTCTCGTTAATTAATCCGTTTTTTAACTCTTTATTTTTTATCGGAAGTTCTATAAAATTAACTCCCTGTTCTAATTTTATTTCGTTTAGTTTATCTTCCGGGACGTCGAGTGTAAATTTTAAGGGGATCGTGCCCTGAGGGTAAGAAAGGATATTTTTGTTTAAGTCGATGCTCACGCCAAGTTCTTGCATGGTCTTATGTCCTAGTAAAATGTCATATTTGTCTGAAAAGGGGAAGAGGTGGAATTTAGTGTCTAACTTTACGTGAAAAGTATCTTGTATATTGAGGGTGCAAGATTGTTCTCCCTTCTTTTTACCTGCGGGTGTCGTTATTATGAATGGGTCGTTAGATAGTGTTACGTCAGTCGGGACAACGCTAGGATTTATGTAGTTCTCGGCTGATCCGGTGTCAACGAGCCATTTCCGTCCGTGTCTGTCTTCGAAGTGCGGGAGAGATTTGTCCACTAAATTTAAATGGTATTCGGGGGGCCTTCTTGGCTCCCGTGGCCAACGTCTAAAAAATGCTCAAATTTTTCTGTTATCTTGTCTATAGAATTTTCTAGGCGGGAAAGTCTGTCCTCATATGTTTTACCTGGTTCAGTATAATTTTCAGGTGGGTCTTCATTTTGGCAGTGGGTCAATTCGTGTGGGGAAATGTAGTCTTTGATACGGGGTCTGCCTGCGGTTCGCATGGACACCGTGTTTTGAGAGAAGTAGCCAGGAGGTAGTCTGGGTCGATTAAAGGGGTGCTCAGGATTGTTTGGATGATTAGGATGGTAGGATTGTCCAACGTTCGGTCGTTGTGGTTGGGACTGGTAACGAGAGGTCTGGGGAGTAGGCTCTATAGGTTTGGGATTATATTCGATTGGTTTGTACTGGTAACTAGGGGCTTGAGCCCTGGGGACGCTTGGTACAAAATGTTGTGGGCTTGGTCTGTAAGAGTATTGCTGTCTGTAAGGTTGTTGGTATTGGTTGTACTGGTTTGGTTTTCGAAATGGTTGGTTGGGCCTTTTGGAAGAATTTAGGTTAGCTACGATAAAAGAACATTTGTTATAAATTATGCTCCGTACTTCGTCTAGAGTGTTGGGGTCGAATATCATGATATGGTTGCTTAATGTCGGGGGTAAGCATTTGTAGACATGAAAAATTATTTCTTTGTCTACTCTTGTTATTATTTGTTTTAGTGTGTCTGCTGTGAGTCCGTCCAGTTTAAGTCTAATATAAACTAAGTTTCTCAGCTCCTGTATCCTATTGACGAAGTCAATGGGAGACTCTCTAGCATGCATTTTTGTTTGGAAAATTTCATCTTTTAATATCTCGTAAGACCTCGAGTCGGCAAAACTTTCTCTTAAGTATTTTAATAAATTTAGTAAGTGGTCTACGTTATTGGAAAGGAGTACGTTTCTAGCAGGTCCTACTAATCTACTTTTTACTTTTATAAATAGGATGTTATGGTTGTAGTCCCTTTCGACTATATTTTCTGCGCAGACAGTAGCGAAAGCGCTCTCAACAATCTCGCAGAAGAACGCTAGCTCGGAAGGGTTTCCGTCAAAGTAGGGGATGTGGTCATAGTCTTCTTTGGAGATTTTGTAATTTACTTGGGCCATTTCAGGGATAGTTTCTTTGGGGAGTACTAATTTGGAAGGTTTAATGATAGATGAGCTACTTACAACCTTAGTTCGCTGCTGTTGATTCGCCAGCTTGCCTTTCTTCTTGCTTCTGAGGATGGTCCTGGTTCTTGTAGGTGGGGGTGCTGCGAATTAGCCACTGATGTGGGAGCTTCAAGTCTTCTTTGAGACAAATGGTCGCAAGTGAGACAAGTGGTCGCACTAGACTTAAGCCTTCGCAGTCCCTGTTCGGGCGCCAGTTATGGTACAAGAGCCCGGACTAGCCTTTTTAAAAAAAGAGTTTTATTAGAAATTACAACAATAAGAATAATAATAATAATAACTGCACAATTGCTTATATATGAAATTAGATGTGAACTGTCTGGTGGTGAATGGAGAACTGCCTGCCTGCTGGTCGGTGGCTGTATTTATATAAAAGCAGCCTTTGCTGACTCGGCACTGGTACTTTTCCGAGAGATGTGTCATAACTTCGATTTTTTTTTTTTTTTTAATTTCTTTCTTTATCTTATTATTGAAATAAATTTGATTGAAAAAGTGTCGTTGATATTCTTAATGAAAAGAAAAATAATTAATTAGAATCTTCTCCCGGATTTTTGCGGAAAATTTAAATTTTAGGGAGTTTTGACTTGTTGTTTTGGCAACAGATGGCTACCACGATGCGTTGAAGTCGCTGAATTCATGTGTCTTCATTTCCAAGTTGGTTATAGAATATTATAGAAGATTGGAAGTTGATTTCTTTCTTGAACATGTATTTCTAGTCTGGGTAACCAGGTCATATGAGAATTTTTTTGATAATGAGGAGATGGATCACAAACTTGATTCTCGCTCCTGGAATATAACTTTTTGTAAAAGGATGTTGCATTTTCTGGTTGCGATCCAGACTTAGCCTTCCCTTATCATTCTGCAAACCCCGTTATCCACTTCTTATCCGGGAAATAGAGCCTTTTTTAACTTTCTTCGTTGAATTTGCTTCTTCTAAAATTTCTCGAATTATCATCCCTTCGTTATATTTCTCTATGTCTCGCCTTATATTATACCTGGTTAATTTACACATTAAATTAGTTTCGATTCTTTCTTCAGTCGTTTTTTTTCCTTTTTCCCTCTTATCTTACCTCTTCTTTGTATCATTACTGTAATAGCAAGAGAGAGAGCAGACAAACGAGAGAATTAAAAGAGAGAAAGCAGGCCCTCTCTGGTACTCTCTGACTTAAGCAGGCTAGAGTGGGGAGAACCTGTATATAAGCCAGTGAGAGATCTGGACATCTATCTATCAGATTCAGCCATATACATCGCATCGTGTCATACCTCTACTCTCACCTTTTATTCTATAAAATCATTACAAGTCCAGTGCAGTTTGTGTAAACTTATAGCTAAATTATAACAGTGTCTTCATATCTCGTCTAATTAATCAAACATAATTTCTCTCCTCATTAACTCCATTATAATTACTATTGTTTCTTTGGTTATATACTATTATATATTGTTTGCACATCCATTTCGTTTGTTAAATTTAAAATGTTTCGGAAATTATGCATTTCTATTTTAATATTTTCTTCTGTCAAATTTCTTCGTATTCCCAGATCGTTCCTATTTGGATGAGGCTTGTCTTTAGTCAGCTTAAAAGAACAGGTCACTGCTCGGTGGTCAGATTCGAAGCCTAATTTATTTAAGACTTCAAATTCATGAATTATACCTAGATCTTGCACGAGGATAAAATCTATTTCATTTTTACAACTTCCATCTGGTGACTGCCATGTCCATTTCCTTTCCTTTCCTTTTTTTATAAAAGGAATTGACTATTCTGTTGAGTTGGTGCTGGTGGCAGAAACGTATTAATTTCCATCCTCTCTTGTTGTTAAGCCTTCAAATCTATTTCCTCTTCTTTTATCTCTACTTTGATACCTTCTCTTAATAAATTAAAAAAACTGCTTTTCAAAATTTCAAAAATAGGTGTAGTTTTTGGATTCTTCAACACCGTAAACTGCTAAGTTCTTTCTTCTTACATCCTTCTCAATATTAGCGTTTTTCCTCTCGCAAGTTTCAATTCTTTGTTTTATTTCAGCCCAATTTTCTTCCAATTTGCCTTTAATTTGATTAATTTTCACCTTCGAAATCTTCTTTTATTTCATTTTTAAATTTAATTAATAATTCAGTTAATTTTGTTCCATCCATATTGCAAATAATTAATTTTTTTTTTTTTTTTGAGGGTTCTGTACCGCGACCATTTTTGGTCTATTGTACCCCCCTCTGGTGCTTAAGATGAGCTAGCTCATCTATAGCACCCTCTCCAGGTTTAGCTCTCTGAGGAATCCCAGGATCCTGGAAGGTTCTAGGGTAGGTATATCTTCCTCCCCTATCTGGTAACAACCCAGACTGCTGAATCTTCTTTGAATGACGGCATCACAGTCCAAGAGGAGATGTATCGTAGTTTCCTCCGTTTCTCCACAGAATCTGCATGTGCCGTCATCTACTAGGCCAAGCTTCCTCAGGTGCCCCCTGAGTCTGCAATGCCCCGTAAGGAATCCCGTAAGAATACGGATCCTATTCTTACTCAGGACTGATGAAGGCTTTCTTCCTTTCCTGGTTATAGCTACCCAGACAGACCTTGGCTTGCCTCAGTCACGGGATGGTGTTCCAGAGACGAGCTCTTTCAGCCACCTCCTCCTTCTTACTTTCTTCTAGAAATACTTGGTCACTGACTCCACAAAAGGGCTCTGGCCCAATAAGAGGAGATACAGCGCCTTCTTTTGCCAGGGCGTCGGCTGCCTCATTACCTTCCACGCCGACATGTCCCGGCACCCAATGTAAGGTAACCTTATTACTCCTGCCTAGGTCATTAAGCTTGCCTAGGCATTCCAAATAATTAATTACATTTTACTTTTATATTTTTAGTTATTTCAAAAAACAAAAAAAAAACCTCTGTTCACTCTATCACGTCTCACGACAAACTCCCGAGGAGATGGATAGGTTTACCAAATTACGGATCTTTTTCCGTTTCATTGGTCCCGAACCTGCGTTTGGTATACCTTTAGGATGTGATTTTCCAAATTGAGTTTTCACCAGAAGTACACGTTTTAGAGTCATTGAATACGAAAAAAATGTTTTTTGGCGAATAGTCTGTATATGTGTGTGAGTGTGTGTTAACAGAATATCTCAAAAACAAAAAGTCCTGGAAGCTCAAACTTTTTTTTTTTCAATTTAAGGCGTCTCAATATCTGTGGTCATTTGCGCCCAGAACCTTCTCAGTGCACTGCCGACCTCCGGACAATGTTCTCTCATTACAGACAACACTAGCCATCACCAGACAGTGAGCTGTAGAGGCTCCTAGGAAAAGAAAATCTAAGGGTAGCACGGCTGGATTGGAACCCATGATCTCCGCGTTGCTAGTCCAGTTCGCTACCACTGAGCTAATCCCTTCCCTAGCTCAAAATTGGTATCCGTTCAGACACTACCTAGTAGTGCGACTTTACTGTTTTTTTCTTTTCAGTTTTTCGCGATTTACAATTTTCTTTATATATATTATCTACACAAGTAAATACTTATCACATTATTTGAAACATTTTCCTGGAAAAATTTAATTTTTGCGGGTTTTCTGGGGTGGGAACAATAGAGTTATGCTTTCCTCTAAAGTACCACTTCAATGTAATAAATGGTTTTACTACGTACATAATATTAATACACATTCGAAACCGTTCATAGAATTCCAAATTTGAAAAAAGCGGTTAACCGAAAATTGCATCTTTATAGAGTAGATTTTTGAGGGTTTTTTGGGGGGTGGGGTGTAATTTTCTCGAAAACTACTAAAACGATTATCTTTAAACCTAGTATGCTAACTTCACCAGATATTATTTTTATTATTATACTGGGTGCCTGATGGCGTGGGACCTAAGCCTATATGGCTTTTATCCCCCTCGATGCCCCCCCCATGTCATCCCCTTAGTTAATCTCCCCCGGTAGCTTACCGGTCAGTCTACAATATCCCAAGATATCCTTAAACTCCATTCAATTCTGCGAGAGTGGTGCCCTCCCAAATACGCGAAACCTAGTACCAACGAAACGGGGACACTGACATAAATAATGATACACCGTTTCCCTGACTCCGTCGTCGCGATTCTGACAAATGGGACTAGACGTCCTCCCTATGTTAAACAAGTGATTGGATACCCAAGTGTGTCCAGTCACTACCCCAACCAAGGTCCTCAGACCTGTCCTACTGAGGGACAGGAGATACTCTGATTCCTTTATAAATCTTTTAGCTTGGAGGCACCTCTGCGTGTCCCCCCAGCATTTCTCCAAGACTCTCGTCTCCAAAAGTCTAATCTGTTTGTCGCGAAACTTCTTTTTGACGGCAAGGGATGGTTCAGGACCACAAAATGGTAATGATGATCCTAGCTAACTGATTCGCCCTCTCATTGCCCTCTATTCCCGCATTTCCGGGTATCAAATAGAGACGCACCTTACCCCTCTGAGCCAAAGCATTAAGCCTCCTTCTCCTACATTCTCCCACTAGTTTCGAGCTCCACCATGGCTTACCCAAAGCCCTCAGTGCGGCCTGACTATCAGAGAAAATATCCGCACCTCTTTGATCTCTCCCTGCCAATCCCCCACAAGGCGGCAGCATTCAATTTTCGGCAGCCCACCACCTCGGACTGGAAGACAGTGGCCACACAAACCAAGGCCGCCAAACTCCCCCTATCCCAACTCCTGACAGGCCAGTCCCCCCTCCTGCCTAGAGCCATCTGAATAACAGCGAATAATGCCGTTACCCGGCTGCGTTGGCCTCGTGAGGTTGTCATTCCCTATACTGCCAATACTGATCTCATAATCCCTCTCAAATCCCCATTTCTTGTTCGTCTCATCGAGTTTAGAAATATGACTGTTGTACGAAAACTCACTCTTACGGTTGAAACACCGAATTTAGTAATTTTCTTGAACATTACAACCAACTGAAGTAAGACTTTTTCCACTCTACAACTTTTTCCACACTAACCAACTTTTTCCGGTCCGGATACTTCCACTTACAGTCACTTCAGTTGGGTGTAATGTTCATGAAAATTACTAAGTGCTTGTTCGTCTCATCGAGTTTAGATAGCTCGGTCCACTCACCACAAATCTCATCCTCGATCCTAGTGTGTTCCCCCTGAAAGGTTCTCACCCATTCTCCCTTACACCCCATTCTAAGGTACCTCTTCATCGCCTCACCCACCACTACTACTGAAAAGGGGTTAGCCCCACTAGATATAAACATACTATTTTTATTTAACACATTTAAAAAAAAAAAAAAAATTATTTCATATCCGATTGTGCGGAATTTGTAATAATCATCAATACTCTATCTGCCAAGAATAGTAGGTTATTAATTATCCCCCACCACCTCTATATTTATGTTAAATCAAATACGTAAATTTTGAGCTAAAAAGAAAAGTTGCCATTTTATATAATATAATTGTATTAAAAGGAGTAAGAGAAGGGCGTGTGAGTGTTTCACAACAGATTTTTTTTTTTCTAATTATCACTAGCTAAGTTAGTGTATCATTAGTTGAGAATATATATATATATATAATGTAAAGTAAAAACTGAAGCTTTATTTTGTTTATAAAATGAAGTGCTCATTAAATCCAAAAAAAAAAAAATACTCGGAAAAAACAAATTAAAATAAATGAAAAAACAAAAACAGAAAAAAAAAACCTTCATAGCTGCCAATAAATGAAATAAAAAAAAAAAAATATCTGAAGTGGGCATGAAAAAACATTGAATAGAACAATAGTTCAAGTATGAAACTTAATTAAGCACAGTTGACTGAAATGTTTTTTTATAACAAATAAATAAATAAATAATGAACCCCAGTAATATTAAATATAATTTATTATGGAAGTAAATATGCAATGTTAAATTAATGAACCAGTTAGTAGATAACAAGAATTTTTCTTCTTTCTTTAAAGAAACAAAAAAACTTCTCTTTATATTTTAAAAATGAAGAGCCTCTTTAATATTTCTTTACAATTCAAAATTAGTTCATTTATTGATTCATTTGTTGAAGGAAGGGTGGCCGGTCATAGGGGAAGAGCAACCAACTTAATGACGAGGTAGCAATCACCAGAATAAACACTAAACATAGTTTCTTTTTTTTTGTAATGGATTCCCGCAGAGTGATAGATAGAAGCACTCACGGTTCGTACGTCAAGCTTAAATCAGGGTAGAGAGGACAAAATGCTCGGTGGGAAACCTGCTAGGCGAAAGGTAGCGAATTCCTACTATAGCCATTGCAGCTTGGCAGGAAACGACACTGTGGACATTTTGGCCAAGAAACTTAGCTACTTGCCCACAACCTGTGAATTAAGTGACGTACCTGGAAGCGAGAAGAGAAATTAACTCGCTATCAGGAAACGGATGCTGGACAACAAAGTGTAGATACAGCAGGGAAGGCGTGAGAGCGCTTGCTTGACGTGAAAATGCCATCTGATCTCCCCAGGTAAAAACTTTGTAGCATCGTTTAGAATCGTCCTAAAGAAGCATCTGAAACAGATAGGAGTGCCCCCAAACGTCTACCTGCCCATTCTGTGACACAGGACAAACCCATGCCATGAACAGGGAGAGCACATTCTCACCTGCTCTGCCCTACGAAAAGATCTTGATGAACTCGAATGATTCAGCTAAGTTGGGAAAAATTTACTGGGCAGCCTGTAGCCAAACTGGATTCGTTTTCTACACAAAGATTGGAGCAAGAAAAACAAAATTATTGATTCACTGTTTAATACGAAATACAAATGTTTACAATGAAATTATAAGAAGCATCGATTAAATTTCCAGATCCTTTTTACTTTTTCTTACTCCTAGTAAGAGGAAATATTGTAATCTTATCAAATTTTCGATATCGAGTTTTCACCGGAAATATCCGTTTTGAGGTCCCCTGAGTCTAAAAAAGTGGTTTTTAGATAATGGTCTGTGTGTGTGTGTGTGTGTGTGTGTGTGTGTATATGTGAACAGCATAGCTCAAAAACGAAAAACCACAGAAAGTTGAAACTGATATTCCGTTTAGGTATCACCATGAGATCGACAGTGGTTCATCTATAAGAATTCCTCAACCGAAAGTACCACTTTACTCATTTTTTTTTTTTTTTACTTTTTGCGATTTTCTCAAATATGGCTCCGACGATTTTCTTGAAACTTGGTATATCAACTACACATAGAAAAATCTACAACTTTTATTTGAAACTTTTCTTTGGAAAAATTCATTTAAGGGCACTTGTGGGGGAGGGGTGGGGTTAGGTTGTCCTCTAAACTGCTATTTCAGTTTATTATACAATTCTTTCATCTAAATAATATTAATTTCTAGAATTACATGTGTTGTTGAAATTCCGAGTTTGGAAAAAAAAAAAAACTGGATGACTTGAAATGCGTTTTTACTGAAATGTATTTTTCAGTTTTCTGGTATTTTCTCAGAAAAGGCTCCAATGATTTTCATTAAATTAGGTTGAAACATTTCTCTTGGTAAAGTCATTTAAGGGGAAGAGATTTTTGGGGGAAGGGTGGAGTTATGTTTTTCTCTTAAGTGCTATCATAGTTGATTATACAATTCTACCATCCAAAGAAATTAATTAGAAATAAATAGATGGCTAAAATTCTGAGTTTCAAGAAAATTAGTAAACCGGAAGTGCGCTTTTATTGGACAGTTTTTAACGAATTTCATTAAATTTGATACACTAGCCAGAAAATTTGTCATTTACAATTTTGCGGACTGGAGTAAGAGAAAGTTTGTGTTAGTGTATCACACGAGATTTTTTTTTATTTTATGAATGACATCGAAATCTGTTTCCTAGCTAATTTAATAGTAGAATAGGAAATTAGGGGTTTACTGGGGAGGGATGGGGGGAACTGCCGTTCTTTCAATTTTCGCTTTTGCATTTATCCAATCTCTTTATGTTATTTTTAACAAGTCACGTTTAGTAAATTTTAGTTTTATGTTACGTGCTTTATGTGAATAGTGAAAAAAAATAAAATAAAATAAAATAAATCTTACACAAATTTAGATTATACAAGTTCAATTTCAGCATTTTTTTTTTATAAATAGTACATTATTCGTACGTTCCTATAACAAAAAAAGTCTGGTGTGAAACACTCACACAACTTTCTCTTACAACAGTTATCAAAATTATAATTGACAAATTACAGATTTTATAGTTTCTGTACCAGATTTATAGAAATTTGTCGAAAACTGAAAAAAACTATTCAGTAAAAGCGCACTTCCGGTTTACTGATTTTCTTCACACCCGGAATTTTGGCCAACTATTTATTTCTAATTAATTTCATTTGGATGATAGAGTTGTATAATCAAGTATGATAGCACTTAAGAGGAAGCTGTAACCCTCCCAGAGAAGTGTTTTATATAAAAGTTGTAGATCTCTGAATATTTAGTTCATATGTGTAGTTTCAAGAAACTCGTCGGGGCCACATTTTGGAGAAAATCGTGAAAAAGTGAAAAAAAAATCATATTTAGTAAAGTGTTAAAACAAAAGCACTTCCGGTTTTCCGATTTTTCTCAAACTCGGAATTTCAACAACATATTTAATTCTAATTAACATTATTGAAATGACCGAATTGTGTAATAACCTGAAATAGCACTTTAGAGGGTAACCTAACCCACCCCTCCCCCAGAAGGGCCCTTAAATCAATTTTCCCAGAGACACGTTTCAAATAAAAGTTGTAGCTCCTTGTATATGTAGTTGATGTAACAAGTTTAAAGAAAATCCTTGGAGCCATTTTTGAGAAAAACGCAAAAAAGTAAAAAAGTCAACTAGTAAAGTGGTACTTCCGGTTGAGGAATTTTGACAGATAACGCACAGTCAGATCGCATGGTGATACCTAAACGGAATATTAAGTTTCAGTTTTCTACGGTTTTTCGTTTTTGAGCTATGCTGTTCACACACACTCACACGGACCATTTACTAAAAACCACTTTTTTGGACTCAGGGGACCTCAAAACGGATATTTCCGGTGAAAACTCGATATCGAAAATTTGACACGATTACAATACTTCCTCTTACTAGGAGTAAGAGAAAGTAATTTATTCATAAAGATCAAAAAAAACAATTTCATACTTGATTGAACTAAATATTTCAATATTAAGAATGAACTGAATCACAAATGAAAAATGTGGGATTTCTTTGAAATAAATTAAAAAAAAAAAAAAAAAATAAATAAAAAACCAAGAGAGAGAGAAAGAGTGATAGAGGAGGCGGCAAAATGTAATAAAACAAAGGAAAAAATCTACTAAAATAGCAAAATTCAATCAAAGTTCAAGCAAGTGGAACACAGAATTATTTTCACAATATACGCATGGTTGATCTAGTATGGCGAATCTAATTCTTTTTTTTACGTAATAACATTTTGCAGCAAAAATTGCTTAAATAATAATAATATAATAGAAAAAAAGAAAGAAAATCTTGCTAAGATATTTATTTGATTGGAAAACTGAGGAAAAAAGGGGGGTATATATATATATAGAGAGAGAGAGAGCGAGAGAGAGTGAGAAAGAAAAGTGTGAGTTATCAATCTCAAATATTTATTACAGATGTACAGTTGTCCAGAACATACGTACATACAAACAGATTAAAAAAAAAAAAAACAAGTTGATTCTAGAATGAAACAAGAATAAACTATTTTTGGAGTCGTGATATGGTTTGGATTTCTATCTTACCCAACAGAAGGAAATTTTCCAAATAGTGTTGAAATATTTAATAGGGCGAACACTGATGCTGTGGAAAAGTCAGTAATAGGATATATCCAATATTGATAGGTTTTGGTGAAAAGTAAAACTGGAGGTGGTGGGGACTTAGTATTTGGGGTAGATATCACATTTTATTTTATCTCAACTGAATTATATCATTCATAATCTTACTATATGTGAGATATTACAAAAATATATTTCTATGTAACATTTTTAAATAAATAAATTAGCAAGTAAAAAATAAAAATTGAAGTAAAACGCTCAAACAGTGGTAATATATAAACCAACAAGTGTGAGTGTAACAGAAACATTACGCTGAAGTGAACTCTCCAACAGGAACTTGATAAATTCGCTCTGACGATGGATGAAAATCTGAAACCGTTCAGGAACACTATAAATATGCATGCCACGATGGATAAAATACCAGAGATTATATTATATAAAAATGAAAAATTTTCAAATATCACTCATTGGTTCATACATTCAAATCTACAAGCGGTGGGAGTGCCAAATGCCAACCAACCAAAACTGTGGCAGGTAGTGAATTATTTCATTGTAGAAAGCGTCAATAATAATATGGTACAAACACAATTGAAGATTAACGTCATAAATCTGAAGTTCTCAGAACCAACTTAAAACAAATTTCTTTCAGAAAAAAAAGTTACAAATAAAAGTGATGTTTATATGTCTGGAGCAATAAGTATTTCGATTTTAATGGAAATCTATATATAGACCTTTTCCCCAAAAATATTTCAAAAAAAAAAAAAATCGCACTATACAGAGTGACCTGAGTTATATGCTCCACCCACTTTTTTTTAAACGGCGGGAAATTTCGAAAAAACAGAAAACACGTATTTAATCATATTTACTCTAGATTATTTTCAGTGATTGATCCATTTACAGAACATTGCAGATCTACATTGTACAGAACCAGTATGTTGAAATTGTCTAGCAATTCGCACAATTGTAAATCGACTCGGATGCTGCGCATTCGGATATTGTTCAGCATACTGCCGTTCTGCTTCACGAGCTTTTCTGCCACATGATATGAAAGTGTTAAAAATATTCACTACCGTAGAAAAAACAGTTCTGGGCATTTTTGTAATAAAATACAAAAATCAAAACAAAAACGGAAAAATTAAGAAAACGAGCCGACAAAACTTTAAAAAAAAACACAGAACAACTGGAACATTTAAGGGCAAAATGATTTCAATTTTATTAAGTTAAAATAAATTCTATTATCATTAAAAAGTACAAATTCCATGTTTATTCTCTATGTCTAGGTATTAGACAAAAAATAAACATGTATTATTTTTGCTAATATTTGAAATAAGTACGTATTTATTGTTGTTTCCATAAAATTGATCAAAATTAATTCCTAAAAAGACATGCCGAGCTTAAATTTTAGTAGGTAATAATTTCTAATTACTTAAGTCGGCGTGCCCTTATGTATGTATTACTATTAAATTGCAATAATTTATAAGTTATTTAACAAAAAATAATGTTATAATGATTTTGACCATAACTTTAAAAAACCTAACCGATTTAAAAATTTTTTTTTTTTTTTTTAGGAGCACAAGTACTATAAAAATATGCAAAAAAAGATTTAATGTTCCATTTGAAAAAAAAAGTTGGATGCTGTATCTCGGGATATTGGGGTTTACAAAAATGGATCAATCACTGAAAATAATCTAGACTAAAAATGATTAAATACGTGTTTTCTATTTTTTCGAAATTTCCCGCCGTTTAAAAAAAAAGTGGGTGGAGCATATAACTCTGGTCACCCTGTATATGTATTTTGTTAGTTAGTACAAAACAGAAGAAAGAAAAGAGGGGAGTGGTTTCAACGTCCCACAATCATCCGCAACACAAAAGATCTTTCGTGAAATTCCTTGGGTAGATTGATTAGAATTTGAAAAACAGGGAGGGCATAGCCTCATTCTACTGCGACCTGCATTAAGAGGTCTATTGTGGATCCCCTAGGATTATAGCGCATCCTTCAGTTTCGCCCTCTTAATCAGGCCTAGCAAAGCTGAATGTGGTTTCGTCATGAAGCTTGTGGCTTCAGGATTACTTGTGCCCCAGTTGAAGAAACCTTATCCTCATCCGGCTGGCACATTCACAAAGGATGTGTACCGGGGTTTCCTTCTCAGCCTTGCAGAATCGGCATAACGCGTTGTCTGTAAGCAGTAATTGGTGCAAGTACCTATTCAGACTACACTGCCTTGTTAGTAGACCCACTACTACATTTGTATCCCTTCAGCTATGACTCAGTACATCCCTGTTAAATTTAGGCAAATGTCTCTTAAAGAAGAGTTTAGCTTGGATCTCTCTGTCTTGGTGTTCTTTTCTACCATTGCAGATGGTGGTCTTCTATCCAATCCTTGAATCAGGCTCCTGGGCATCTCAGGTATCCTATGAGCCCTCCCTTGCCAGGGCATTCGCCCTTTCGCTGCCTAGGAACGCCGCATGTCCAGGCAGATAGGCAGTCCCACACTAGTCTTGTGACTATTTGGTGTGAAAAAAGTGCCTTCAAGGCTGCCTTACTATCGGAATATATGGCCACTCTCCTGCCCTCCAATCCTTGCCTTATAATCTCCTTAACGCAGAACTGAAACGCCACAACTTCGGCCGCCTGAAAGACCATGGCATACTTCCCTAGGTTGGCCTTAATCTTAACTTTAGGCCTGCCTCATAGACCCCCAGTCAGAGTTTTAAGGCCGTCTGTATACTAGACCGAGTTACTGAACAGAGGAATCCCTGGGGTTAACAAACGTTAATCACTGGTTGAAAATATCTACATAAGTTCGGAGCTCACATGAAACTCTCAAAACCGCTTGAGAGGCGTCTTCTTATAGCTGTTCACCGCATCGCAGGAGCTTCAACGCCCAACTGGAAGAATTCTATCTTGCCAGGCCATTGAACGCTATGGCAAAAGACATAAGCGGTTTCTCAGTCAAGCAAAACCTACAATGGCCACTATAGCCAGCCAATAAGCTCATTTGTTTCCAGAGACTATAATTGCCCAGCATAACTCTTTAAGTCACGTTAGCCTTGACTAAGCAGGTATGTCATAAAGATACTATTCCAATAAAAAAAAACTGTTGAAGTTTTTTTAAAAAAATAAATCGTGAAGAAAAAAAACTAAATAAAAAATATATTCTGTTAATCCCCACACTCAGTTAAGATTCTAATCCAGGAACCTTTAGGAATCTTGTCGACCGCGTGGATGATATCTAAAAAATATCGGTCTGAATTTCTTGCAAGTTTTTTTTTTTTCGGAAAAATTCTGTTCACAAAACACTTCTTTTTTTTTGCGTTTTCAGAAAATCTCAAAATACTAGGGGGAGGGGGCAAGGTGAAAAATTTTCGGCCTAGCCCATAGATAGCACTGCTACAAATAAAATTACTGTTTTTTTTTGTTGTGGGTGGCGGCAAAGCTTAAGAAATTTTGTGGCTGTAAAAAACGTTTTGGGTTCAAATGAAGAAAGAGGTAAATCTGGAAGACCTTCCACAGAATCGCGCACTTCAGACATGAAATCCAATTATTGGAGAAAGTTGGACAATGTGTATAGAAGTATAAAGGGTGACTATATTAAGAAAAATAAATGCATTTTTAAAATAATAATAATAATAATAAAAAGATAACTCATTTTCACTACTAGGCCCCAAGAACTTTTCACCTTGCCATTGTATTTATTTTCTATGAAAATCAAATTTAGAAAATTTGGGGGACACAATCGCAGTACTTTTCCCTTCTCAGCATTACGCGTGATATTAAACGATTATTTTAATGATTGTGAGAGACTGTGTAGATGATAGTTTCTCTAATAAAATTATAGTTCCACCAAACTACGCATTATAAGTGTTAGCAAAATTATTAAGACCTTTACATCAAAATTACGTATCAAAAATAATTCACTCAACGAAGTCACAAAAGAACTGGTGGAATAAGAGAAAAAACTCGAGTCGTTATTCACACCAGCACTAGGCACGACGATTAAAAAACACACAATTTTAATAATTTAAAAATATACTAAATAATGTTCAGCCATTAAGAGAGCTATTCTACATTGCAAATTAAAAAGGGAAACAAGTAGTTTGTAAACAGGTGATTCCACAGGTTGATTTAGCCGATAAAAGTTACCCTTGTAAAAATAAAATAAAAATAAAAAAACTAAAAGGCACGAAATTTGCATGACTTGGTTGAAAGTTTTACTAGGTTGCTTTATTGATGGCATTACTAGTGTAGTTTTCCGTGTTACGAGTACATTTAAATATGTATAATTTTCCTACCTTCTCCGTAAATTTCCTTTTTAAGAATTTAGTATCATTTAAGTGATAGTTTTTTAATCACATGATACTTTTTATTTTAAAAATATATATAAAAATTAAATTTTAATTAAAATCTCCGGTTAAATTGGTATCAACAAAATTACAAATTAAAATCAACAACAAGTGTCAAGTTGTTAAGTTAACAATTCATTGAAGTGAACTCTCTCTAATACGAAATATATAAATTTGTTTTGAAAATGAATGAAAAACCGTAAACCGGTCAGGAATATAAAGGAAATATGCATGCTACCGCGAATAAAATACCGGAAATTATTTATTTATTTAATTTTTACTTTCTCTTACTCCTAGTAAGGAGGGAGTATTAGGGAAGGGATTAGCTCAGTGGGGTAGCACGCTGGACTAGCAATGCGGCGGTCCCGGGTTCGAGTCCAGCTGCTGCCCTTAGATTTTTTTCTTCCTAGGAGCCTCTTACAGCTCACTGTCTTGTGATGGACAGTGTTGTCTGCAACGAGAGAACACTGTCCGGAGGCCGGCAGTCCACTGAAAAGGCTCCGAATTTTGGGGTAGCTATATGGGCCCTGAAGGGCTTTGGATAGCATAGGGGCTTGGTCCCTCCCCACAGACAATAAAAAAACAAAAAACCAAAAAAAAAGAGGAAGTATTGTAATCGTGTCTAATTTTCAACATCGAGTTTTCACCGGAAATATCCGTTTTGAGGTCCACTGAGTCCAAAAAAAGTGGTTTTAGCAAATGGTGTGTTTGTGTGTGTAAGTATATGTAAACTCATTTTTACTTTCTTGCAATTTTATCAAAAAATGGCTCCGACGATTTACTTCAAACTTGGTATATCAACTTAAACATACAAAGATCTACCAACTTTTCCATAAAACATTTCTCTGGAAAAATTTATTTAAGGGCACTTTTGGGGGAGGAGTGGGGTTAGGGTTACCTCTAAAGTGCTATTCCACTTTACTATACAATTCTGTCACCTAAATAATATTAATTAGAATTAAATCTGTTGTTTAAATTCCGAGTTTTGAAAAAAAATGGGATGACCGGAAGTGCGTTTTTTACTGAAATGTATTTTTCAATTTTCTGGTTATTTTCTCGAAAACGGCTGCAACGATTTTATTTAAACTAATAATGTGAACTACACATATAAAAGAGCTACAACTTTTATTTGAAACATTTCTCCTGGTGAAGTCATTGAGGGCGGCTTTTGGAGGAGGAGTGGTGCTAGGTTTTTCTGTGTAAAGTGCTATCATAGTTGGTTATAATACAATTCTACCATCCAAACAAAATTAATTAGAAATAAATAAAATGGCCAAAATTCTTGAGTTTCTAGAAAATTAGTAAACCCGGAAGTGCGCTTTTACAGGATAGTTTTATCAATTTTCGATGAATTTAATTAAAGTTGGTACAAAATTTGTCAATTACAATTTTGAAAACTGGAGTTTGATGATATTTGTTTAGATTAGAGTTACTCTGAATTTAAAAAAAAGTATGTTTTCAGCTCTGTGTGTAATAGAGTGATTCAGTAAATGTGTGAATGAGTGACTATGTGTGTGTGTTTGTATGTATTGTGTGGACAAAATATCTCAAAAATGAAAAATTGCGGAAAGCTAAAAATGTGGTATTCCATGTATAAAATACTACCATGGTACGTACATTAAAAAAATATATCGAAATTTCGAGTCTGAAGGAGATCGATTAACCATAAATGCGACTTCCTTTTCTTTTTTCTAAATCTAAATATAAAAATTCATTTTTATTTAATTCTAATATATCAAATTTTATGAAATTAACACCTAATCAAAACAGTGTAAACCTGTTAGAATAAACACGTGGAATAAAAAAATGTTTACTTTACATAAACTACTATTGACAATATATTGACACACGTGCGATTGATGATATATAGATCTGTCACCAAAACGTTCCCTAAACCAAAAAAATGGAAACGTCCCAGAATTTATCTCCCACAAGGAGATGCAAATACCTATCAGTCCTGGGGATAAACTTAATAATAAAACGGGGGTTTTGGGTGATGCAGTGAGTGGATGGTGGGTGGGCATGGAAAAGTGACGAGACTCGATTTAGCTTCTTCCATTCCCATACTTTATACACCCTTTATTATGCTGAAAAAAATAAATGATAAAAAGGAAATACTATTTTATACCGCATATATATATATATATATATATATAATCACTTTATGAGAATATTTACGTAAGTGAATATAAAACCATGAAAAAAAGAAAAAAAATATGAGCTTTTAAAGCGTTTTTTTTTTTTTAATATTTACAATTTAACTCCACACTGTTATTGATAAAAATATGGAATCAATATATATTTTTTACAAGCGTTTTATTAAACCAATAAAAAATAAAGTCAGAATTATGGTTAGATGTTTAGAAGATTAGTGAAAATGACTTTAAGATGATAATATGAGATGATGCGGTGTTACCAAAATGTCAATATAACTTAACTGGCCCACTTTCTCTTCTATTCATAATCCACTTATAAACAAAGTTTAGTTGGAAGGTTCTTCAATTTAACTTTAAATGGTACAATTTTCGTTAATAAATTTCTCCTTTAGTTTGTGCTATTTCTATATAATTTAAATCAAAATATTTCAAATTTTATAAAAAAAAAATATTTGCACCGATCCGACGAGGAAAACCTTAATCATCAATATCAAAAATAAGAAGTTTAAAACAAAACGAAGATATTTTTACTTCTAGTAAAGAGGAAGTATTGTAATCGTGTCAAATTTTCAATATCGAGTTTTTCACTGGAAATATCCGTTTTGAGGTCCCCTGAGTATAAAACAGTGGTTTTTAGCACATGGTCTGTGTCTGTGTGTGTGTATGTATGTAAGTGAACAGTATAGCTCAAAAACGAAAAACCGTAGAAAGTTGAAACTTGATATTCCGTTTAAGTATCACCATGGGATCTGACAGTACGTTATCTGTCAAAATTCCTCAACCGGAAGTACCACATTACTAGTTGGATTTTTTTTTTACTTTTTTGCGATTTTCTCAAAAAATGGCTCCGACGATTTTCTTGAAACTTGGAACATCAACCACACATACAAAGAGCTACAACTTTTATTTGTAACATTTCTCCGGGAAAATGCATTTAAGGGCAGTTTTGGGGGAGGGATTGGGGTTAGGTTTCCATTTAAAGTGCTATTTCAGTTTATTAGACAATTCTATCATCTAAATAATGTTTAATTAGAATTAAATATGTCGTTGGTTGAATATTCCGAGTTTGAAAGAAAATCGGATTACCGGAAGTGCGTTTGACTACTTTGCTAAAATGATTTATTCTCTTTTTTCGCAATTTTCTCAAAAAATGGCTCAGATGATTTTCTGGAAACTTTGTATATAAACTAAACATGCAAATATTTACAACTATTATTTAAAACATTTTTCTGGGAAAATTCATTTAAGGGAACTTTTGGAGTAGGGGAGGGTTTATGTTTTTGTACTTATCCCCCCCCCCCCCCAATGAAAATGACTCGATAAAACACTGAGCATGCTTAACAACCGTCTTAAAATTTTGTTATAAAGTATTCTTCAAAACATGCTATTTATTACACACTATTTTCTAATATATAATCATAATTTATAACAATTTTGTCATTAAACACAACACATAGTAATATAACCTTATAACCTGCCCACGTATATAAAACCAACAAGTGGGAGTCTAAAGAAACATTTCGTTGAAATGAACTCTCTACACGAACTTGGTGAATTTGCTCTGACGATGGATGAATATCCGAAACCGGTCAGGAACATAACTAATATATGCATGCTACGACGGATAAAATACCGGATGTTTATGTTTTTCTCTAAAGTGCTATCCTAGTTGATTATACAATTTTTATCATCCAAAGAAAATTAATTAGAAATAAATAAAATGACCAAAATTCCGAGTTTTAAAAAAATTCAATAAACCGGAAGTTTTCAGTTTTCGACGAATTTCATTAAATTTGATCACACAAACTATAAAAAAATTTGTCAATTATAATTTTGAGAACAGGAGTATGAGAAAGTTGTGTGAGTGTTTCACACGAGATTTTTTTTTTTTTTTTTTTAATTAATTTTTATACTAAATCTCTCAGCATTATAAATAGAATTTTCTAGTAATAGCTCTATTGTATGTGTCTGTGAATAGCATTATACTTATATATACAAAATTATACCACCTGGTGGAGGGAGAGTCGTCAAAGTATACTATACATGGATTTCAATCAGCAACCGGAAGTGCTACTTTATTCAAAGAAAAGGCTTTAATATTTTTCCTCAAAAAGTTTCGATTTTTTAACTAGATACATACACAAAGACATGTATATCCGATTTTACAGAATAAGTTTTTGAGGTTTTATTTTGTTTTTTAAATTTTCTCGAAAAAGGTAAAAAACCGGATTTTCATTAAATTTGGAATTTACTTACTGTATATTGTTTATTTGAAACATTTTAGTGAAAAAAAAAAAAAATTGATTGTACAAAGGTATTGGAAAAGTAGTCAGTTAGTTTAAATTTAAATTTGCACAAGCTTTATTATTTTTTTTACAAAGAACGCTTCACCACATAAGGCCGCTCAGGTATACAAGAAGTAAAATCCCTACCACCATTTTTTATGACCTGCCTAACTAATTATTTGTAACGTTGCAATTTTTAAAGAAAATGTCTTAAATTGTATTCAATAGAGTAAGAGAAAGAGCCATGTTACCACCAATAATTTTTTTTTTTTTTTAAACGTTTAACTTCCTCAGAAGCTTGAAAACGGCTAAAAATACGCATTACTAAGCATTTTAAAAAGGGCACAAGTGAAACGTTAATTTTTATTTATACAGAAATAGATATCTTATAAGTAGATAAACGGGACTCTCATATGAGTCATTATTGTAAGTCCTTATTTTAGCCTCTGGAATGAATATCGAATGACGTTTCTTCATTACCTAATACACTAATCCTTTTTATTGCAAATTTTAACTCCTTCCAGGAAATTTAGCTGATACTATCTATATCCAAGTTGTTAAGGATTCTACAAAACTCTATATATGTAGAGAGAGAGGTTGAAAAAAATTCTTACGTTATTTCAAAACCAAAATTCAATTTTTTTCGGTATAATGTTTTAATGTTATAAATGATTACAATTAAATGAAAATCATTGGGGCAGTTTTCGACAAAAAAATTTAAAAAAAAAACCGCTCAAAACTAAAAACTCCCTTTCCATATAAAGCAGCTTTTTAGGATAATTGATTTACTTAAAAATTAAGTATTTACTTGACATATTGTTGTGTTGTTGTGGTAGTTTGTGTGTGGCTCGTGAGTGTGTATGTCTAAGATAGAGATAGAAGTATTAAAAATAGAAAATAAGAACCACTTTTAAATAAATAATTTTAACTATATATTAAATTAGTAAATTTACAAGATCATTATTAATTTTGAATCTTGAATTAACTTAAAAATGCATAAAATCGAATAACTAGTAGCTAGAGATTGATTTAACACAAATATTTTCACTTATTATTATTATTATTATTTATTTGTCTGTGGGGACGGAAACCCTACGCTATCCAAAGCCTCACTGGGCCCATATAGCTACCCCAAGAAAAACAACAATAAACCGGGACTAGAACAAAAATCCCGGATCTAATCCATCTAAGATTCACCGCAGTCTGAATAAATCGGACAATAACCTTAAGCGGAAATAGCCTAAGCTCTTTCCACAGACATCCTATTCCGACCAAAGGTCCTGAACCTAATTTCCTCACAACACAGGCAATCAGTCATAAGATTGAGAAGGGAGTTTCCTCCTCTGTCTCACAGACTCTACAAAATGGATCCGGCATGAGCCTCATTATGTAGAGATTGGAGATTGTCTCCTTAAACCACAATGTTCAGTAAGAGATCCAATCAGATGCCTGAGAGCGGTCCGTGAAAAACACAGCCATGTCTCACTAATGGCCTTGTCCGGACCCCCGATGAGCATTTTGGACTGCCGACAGACAATCAACTGAGCTCATCCATAAGGATGAATGCTGTGAAGCTGTCCATATCTGGAAGCCTGACAGATATGTGCCAGAAGACATGCCAACAGCACGCTCGGGACCAATGAAAGGAAGAGAGGCGCCTAATTTGGCAAACCTATCCACCTCCTCATTCCCAAAAATTCCCTGTGACCTGGCACCCAGACTAGAAGCACATCTTTCAGAGAAGAAAGCTCTTCCAGTCTTTTAGAACATTCTAACACCAACCTGGAAGTGAAGACACATGAACTCAGCGCCTTCAGCGCAGCCTGGTTGTCCGAGCAGATACAAACACCTTTTAAGTTAGTGTTACGTATCCTTTCATCCAAGACACAACAAAGAATAGCATAAACCTCAGTCTGGAAGACCGTGGTCCATTCAGCAAGAGAATATTTTAACCTATAACTGGCACTGAATTTAAGAAAGCGATTCCTCATACAAATGTTCTGGTTGAATGTCTAATTCAGACTGTGCTGTTTTAAAGTAGAATTTAGACTGTCCAAATCCTTTCAAATAATGCTGGTAGGTCTGGAGTGAGTGTATTGTATTACCCTAACGGATTTTTGTCCCTTTGTCTCTTCAATAGCACTGACCTTAAATTATAATACCTGACTACATTCACTGCACTAAGATACACTTAAAATATTGACAAAATTCTATTTTTCAAACTATAAAATATTCTAAACTATTTTTTCAAAACTATTACTTTTGCATTTCTTTCTTCCATTATAATATTATAAGTTAGTAAGAACCGAGAGTTCTTTTAAACGGAATACACCAAGTTTGGTTCCGGCGATTTTTCTGTTTTTGAGGTATTTTTGTTCACGCCCACCCACAACATAGACCATTCGGTAAAAACTTTTTTTTTCTTACTCAAGTAACCTCAAAACATCCGATGCAAACTAATTTCATGAAATTGGTTTATTCCCGAATAAATGTGGAAAAAAAAGGCAAACAATATGTGAATAACGTACGCTTTAGGTTATATTTCCAAACTTATATACTGAGAATTACCGTTTCTTATATTAACCCAAGTGTTCATTTCGAAGTTACGTGGTGCAATAATAATTAATTTAGTTAGAGAACCTACTTAGATGTAATAGGATCCGAACAGAGGGATCTAAAACAGAGAGAGAAACACACAAAATGGAGACTCTCACTCGCTACTTAGGTCGGACTAGATGGGAGACTCTGTATATACCTATACAGCTGCGCTATCCCTACAAGAGACAGTCTTACAGGAGTTTATACAGCAGTTACAACGCATCAGCAACCAACTATTACCCATCTCTTTACTCATTCTAAATCTCTAATTTCTATTTACGTGTAAATCCTGGCAGTTTTATGTCTTTATTTTATTATACATGGTTCAGCATTCATTCTAGCTTATATCTCAAAAATTCTTACTCACTTATATTTCTCCTTCTAAAACCTATTATATAGATTAGGTTCATTGAACTTCTAAGGTTTCGATACCGACCATTTTTGGGAATCCCTGACTTGATTTTCAATTACTATACTGGAAGATAGACACTGAAATCATGGAAAATATCTCTCTCGTTCTTATTCTCATTATGGAAACATCTCTGATGCTTACCAGCTTTGCGGATCTAACCAAAACAAAAACAAAAAGGTATTTTAAAAACCCAAGAAAAATAATGATAAAAAGAAAAAGTGAAGTTCACTTAGAAGAGAGGAGAAGGTGGTGGGTGTAAAGAGAAAACATTAACACCCCGAGCTGAAGAGGGTTTGTCGGTGGGGTGTCTCTCATGGGGGTTTTATAGTGTCGTACAGCAGGTGTGTTTTCACATCTTGTTGGTGTTGTGGTAAAACACACACATACATACAAAATAAGAGAGCGAGAGAGAGATGGTGTGAGAGGGGGGGGAAGGCACTATGAATAATGAAGCAGGTGAGCACACATTTCTCACATAATGGCACCCACCATCATGTCGCATACTCTAACAATAATAATAAACATTCTTACTAGGTATTAATGTTCACCAAAACTACATACTGTTGTAACTCATCAAAACATCACCCACTTAACACACAGACTGTATTTACAATATCAGTTGTATAAATGTAAAATATTAAAGTAGATATAATAGAAATTTGAAAGTTAAATTTTTCTTTGAAATGCAGTATCATTCACTGACGAGATTATATTATTTTCTGGATAGACACTGTAGGGGATCTAGTGTGATCTAGATCGACCTGAAAGATCTAGTGTGCCCCCGGAACCTTCTCCAATGTATAGCCGGCCTCCAAGCAACGTTCTCTAGTTACAGACAACACTACCCATCACCGGACGGTGAGTTTTAGAGGCTCCTAGGAAGAAAAAATCTAAAGGCAGTATGCTGGATTCGAACCCTGGATCTCCGCGTTGCTAGTCCGGCGCGCTACCACTGAGTTAATCCCTTCCTTCTCCCTTGGCTTTCGCCAATTAACTAGGATGGAGACCCTAGTTTGTGTTCTGTGTTTGTACTTATCTGTAAAGTGTAGAGTGTATGTAGTTTAAGTACACTGTGTATTATTGCTCTGACGAAGTGCATAGAGTACTGAGCTGTGGTAGCCCGTGAGGTCGCAACTCCCCAAGTAACTGCATGCAACAGATACCCCTTGCGGGGGTGGATAGACACTGACTCACATAAGAAATTTTTGTATTAAACGAGCAAAGAATTTCTTAAGAAACTGACCAATACAGTGTTCTTCTATGATAGCTAAAGATCACAGTGTAATGGGATCCGAATCATTAAAGATTTATAGGATCCGAAAGAACGAAGAAGAATCAATCTAGTTACTCGCTACCTAGGCCAGACTATGGTGGGAGATTCTATATATATAGCCGAGCTAGCCCTACAGCAGCCCCAGCTAGCCCAGTCAGCAATCTATCTGACTGGTCATCACACAGCCAGTCTGCCTCTTTATATTTCTGTCGCTATCTAACTGTAAAGTCCTTGCAGTTTGTGTGATGTTTTTATTATACAGTGTTCAGCATATACCTAGTTTATTTCTCTAAAATCCATTCGCTCTAATTCTCACTTCCTTTATAACAATAATACGGGTGTATAAAATAAAATAAATGACCGTTTTTCAATTACCAAAAAAAAAAAATGATTATCCTCCATCATTTGTCTCAATATTTTAAAAATTGCTCTGATAATGTTTACATTCTCTTATTTGCTTATAAGGGGTACTATTGCAATCATGTCAAATAAGAAATTGATCTGTGTGTTTGTCTATGTATGGCCAGCAAAAAAAAAAAGTCGCAGATCAAGATCAAACTTGATATTTCGTTCGAGTTGTAGCAGCTGACACGACAATAAGGTTTTTATCAAATTCAATCAACCGAAAGTACCACCACTTTACTGAACAGATTTTTTCACTTTTGGCGATTTTCTTGTAAAAAGCTGCAATGATTTTCCCTTAAAAATCTTGGAATATCAAAACTACACAAATAAAGCTATAATTTTTATTCGAAACATTATTTCTGAAAAATTCATTTTAGTGAGTTTTGGGAATGGGGACAACATTTACCACTAAAGTAATATAAATCTTAGGATCCTGACATCTATATAATATTAATAAGAATTAAATGTGTTGCCATAATTCTGAGTTTTGAAGAAAATCCGATTGAGCGGAACTGTGATTTTACTGAACAGTTTTTCAGTTTTTGAGATTGTATGAAATGAATTTTGACATTATATGAAACGAATATTGTCTATACTGATATACACAATAAGTGTGATAGGAAGGGCAGAGGGAATAAACAAAGACTAGAATTTTGGCTCAAATTTGAAATAGACAAATCCACAACTTTTCTTACAGTTATTTTAAAATGGAAAGACACTTATATAAGAAAATTACTTGATTTATTGAAATGAAAACTGATTTAGTACAAGAAAATCAAACCTTATTAAACTGCAAATATTATCAGATTTACACAACTTTCTTATTGTCCATGTTTAATAAAGAATTTACTTTTTGGCTGTACTAACAGTCAATTATTGTATAACTCACAAAACAGACGTCTTCCGCACGTATTAGACTTTTAATTATAAAAAATGATTATTGCTCCACAGTAAATAAAGTACAAAAATATATAACAATTATATTTGTCACCTGCAGTGGTTTACTTTTTGTTTCTTACATAAACCAGAAGTCTATTATCGCACGATAAACACAACATAACCTATCTTTTTTTTGAAACCTTCCTCCTCTTTCCACGGCCAGCTGGAATCCGTTTCACTAGTTAAAGATCTTTCAATTTATTTCCAATATTTTCACCGAGAAAACTAATAATAAAATTCATAAAAACCTTTTGTGTCCTTTTCTGCTAATTGTTGTTAATACAGAAAAAAAATCCTTCGGATAACTTGAGGCTTATGCACTTTAGCCTATGCTATACACAAAATTCACTACTGACATCTGAGCAATCTTTCTGCACTCCTTATGATAGCCAAATGTTGCTAGCAAATACTTCAAATTTACAATCTTCCAGTTTAAAATTCACCATCATTTAATCAAAACTCTTATTTTATATATATATATATATATATTTACACATATATTTTTTTTAATACGCGCCAACATCTATGGTGATTAACGTCCGGAGCCTTCTCAGTGCACTGCCGGCCTTCGGCCAGTGTTCTCTCGCTAGAGACAACACTGTCCATCATCGAACAATAGTGAGCTGTAGAGGTTCCTAGGAAGAAAAAAAAAATCTATGGGTAGTACTGGGCTCGAACCAGGGACCTCCGCGTGGGCTAATCTCTCCGTGGACTTAGCTAATCCCTCCTCCTATATTTATTAAAATAGTAATTATTATAAATATTAAAAAAAAATAAAAAAATAATAATAATATAAAATTATATAATTTATAAATTATATAAATAATAATAATTTTTTAATAATAAAATTATTATTAAAATAATAATTAAATAATATTTAAAATTAATAATATAATATATAACCTATAAAATAATCACACAACACGTAGCGAGATCAAACGACGCATAGAATGTTGAACGAAAATCCAAGTAGTTGGATTCACGTGCGCTATTGGTTGTGTCATGAAAACAAATGCCTATTTAACTTCAATGAGGCATGCAATAACGATGAGATTTGTTCAAGTATTGGCCAATTTTACTTGTTAGACTAATTAGGGAGTTATTAGTCCAGACGTGTTAAGCCTAGCATGTAACAATATTATTAGTATTCAATAAAATAAAAACGAGTTCTACTTGAAAAGTCGGAATTTGTATTAAATGTTTGATAACCTTTAATTGCCACAAAGTGAGAACCATACATTGTACTGATCTGCCGCTATAATAGAGTCGCTTTAAAGTCTCAACTGACCCAGAATTAAAGAATCCATACGTCCGGTTAAAGATCCTGACCAAATCCATGGAGCTGAATAATGGTGGTGGTAGGAAAAGGGAATATATTTAAGCTTCCGCCGAGTTTTTTTTTTTTTTGAGGCATCTATCATACAGTAACAGATCATAACATCTTATGTCGTATTCAGAAATCCTCAAAACATAAATTTTGAATAAAAATTAATATGACACAGTGTGCAAAGTAGTAACAGAAATATAATGGGTATGATAAAGAAGAGAAAATGGTTTGGTTTAGATTGATAAACTAGATATTGCTGAACATTGTATAATGTAAAAACTGATACTAAGAGCCTGGACTTTACACTGAAATGGTAGACTATGGTAGAGTGGTAAAGAGTAAAGTAGATGACACGTTGTGACTGCCGAGTGAATTCTGCTATGTGACTTGTATATCTCCCGTCGCTGTATTTAAGCAGTTTCTCGCACTCTAGTCCGAGAGAGTGGTCCTGTCATTTTTGTCTCTCTCTCTCTCTCTCTCTCTCTCTCTGTGTGTGTGTGTGTGTGTGTGTGTGTGTGTGTGTGTGTGTGCTATGGATCACTCTCTTTGGATCCTATTACTGAAAGAAAAGATGTGTGTTTGTTTTACATCACTGTAGGCAGACCGTTAATCTATCTGGATACATCGTAGCATGCATATTTATTTTCTTTCTGACCGGTTTCGGATTTTCATTCATCGTCAGAGCTAATTCACCAAGTACATATAGAGAGTTCACTTCAACGTAATGTTTCTGTTACTTGTTACTCACACTTGTTGGTTGTATATAATTATGTGGGGAGGTCATAAGGTTATGTTACTATGTGTATGTGATTATTGGCAAAATGGAATTATTGCAAGTTATGATTAGACATTAGAAAAATAGTGTATAATAAATTTGTTTACTGTTTTGCAGAATACTCCATAACTAAAATTTTTAATAGTGTTGCAAAGTATGCTCAGTGTCTTATCAAGTTATTTTTATTAGGGGGGGGGGGGATAAGTTATTTCAAGAGTATACTGTACTAGTAGGAATAGATAAAGTTTGAAAAAAGGCGATGCAAAGTTTATGGACAGTCAAAAGTACAAGTACAAGTAATACATAAATGTGAAATACAAGCAGGGTTAACACAAGAAATTATGTAAGTAAATTGATATGTAAGAAAGTTGGCATCAAACGGCAAATTGGAGAAGAGTTAAAACAAATATTAGAGGAAAACAAATGTATTCGTTTTTATTTATTTATCATGCTGGTTTTTAAATGATATTAATTTATGTTTAAATTATAATTTTAAATAATTTGAAACTTATGTTTAAATTGATGGATGAAAATCCGAAACCGTTCAGGAAGAAAATAAAAATATGCATGCTACGACGGATAAAATACCAGATGTTATCCAGTATTGCGGATTCATCCACATATTCGTTAATCTATGTTCAAACAACTCAACTTTTTATTTTATAAAAATATGAGTGAAAATTGGGTCATAATGGAAAACAACATCCTGCAGAAGCGAAACTAATTTAAGGATAACAAAGATGTAGGTGGCAAAAGTAATAAACGTAAAAAATTCAATAAATAAGGGGACAAAAAAAAAAACATAACAGCAGGTACGAGGAAGATGAGAAGATAGATAAAAAGAAAGCATTGCTGAAAAATAATTAAGTCGCCTAAGCCATTAAAAAAAAACATGCAACTAAGTTCCGCATATTGCATAATAAATGCAAGGTCAAAAAGAGTGGGTAATTGTTTTTTAAACACAAAAGAAATATAGTCCATAACAATGGATATCAAGATCAGATAGAATATCCCTGATTATGGGATTCAGATCAGAATCATTACAGTTAATCTCAAACATACACAATGGCCTTGGGATAAACAAATTTAAAATCTTTCTGCCTTTTTTTTTACTTTCTCTTACTCCTAGTAAGAGGAAGTATTGTAATCGTGTCAAATTTTCGATATCGAGTTTTCACCGGAAATATCCGTTTTGAGGTCCCCTGAGTCCAAAAAAGTGGTTTTTAGCAAATGGTCTGTGTGTCTGTGTGTGTGTCTGTGTGTGTCTGTGTGTGTGTGTATGTGAACAGCATAGCTCAAAAACGAAAAATCGTAGAAAGTTCAAACTTGATATTACGTTTAGGTATCACCATGGGATCTGACGGTGCGTATGTGTCAATATTCCTCAACCGGAAGTACCACTTTACTAGTTGTTTTTTTTACGTTTTTGCAATTTTCTCAAAAATGGCTCCGAAGATTTTCTTTAAACTTGCTATATCAACTACACATACAAAGAGCTACAACTTTTATTTGAAACATTTCTCCAGGAAAATTCATTTAAGGGCCACTTCTGGGGGAGGAGTGGGTTAAGGTTTTCATCTTAATGCTGTTTCAGTATATTAGACAATTCTGTCATCTAAATAATGTTAATTAGAATTAAATATGTTGTTGAAATTCCGAGTTTGCAAAAAAAAATAGATAACCGGAAAGAAGTGCGTTTTTACTGAAATATAATTTTCAGTTTTCTGGTATTTTTCTCGAAAATGGCTCCAACGATTTTCTTTAAACCAGTGTTGTTAACTATACATATAAAGAGCTACAACTTTTATTTGAAACTTTTCCCCTGATAAATTCATTTAAGGGGACTTTTGGGGGAGGGGGGTTATGTTTTTCCTTAAAATGCTATCACAGTTGATTATACAATTCTGTCATCCAAATTGAATTAACTAGAAATTAATATATGACCCAAATTCCGTGTTTCAAGGAAATTAGTAAACCGGACAGTTTTACTGGACAGTGTTTTCACTTTTCGACGAATTTCATTAAATTTGGTACACTAACTATAGAATTTGTCAATTATAATTTTGAGTACTGGAGTAAGAGAAAGATGTGTGAGTGTTTACACCAGATTTTTTTGCACTATTCGGGGATAACAAAATATTTAAAATAAGAAACTTTTATTTATAATATTAATAGCAATGGAATACTGCCATTTTAAAAAGCACGAAAGGAAACTAAAATAATTGTTTTAATTAATTTAATTATTGAAAAGAATTTTATTGTAAACTATCTTTTAAAATAAAAAATAAATAACTTCTCTAATGGCAAGACAAAAATAATTACAGTGTAAATATCAAAGTTTAATGTGGGAACTTTAATTACTAAAGTTTTCCATGGTAAGGTAAAGCGTTGTCGTCCAGCCCAAAAAAATCCTGGTGTTATATTTAGAAAGTGTGATACAAAGACAATGCGAGATTTATACTTCATTATTTGGGTTATAAAAAAAAAAGTGACAACCTCAAAAGTAAAAACCTGATATACAAGGTGTCCCATTTAAACGGGCCACTTTTGAAATAACTCTTAAACGAAGAAAGATCGATCGAAAAAAAGTGAACATAACGTTTGTTGAAGTATTTGCGCTCTAGTTTATGATGGTGTTAAATTTAATGTTATTTGATTTTATCACCGCCTTACACTTAAAAATCGGTGATTGTAAGTTGCGATTTCTTTTTGAACCCCACTTTTTACTTACTGCATTGAAAACTACTAAAAAAGTGAAGAAAAATGCCGTTAATTTCACTTCAATATTTCAAACCGTTGCCAAGATATTCAATCATAAAGTTTAAATTTTCATGTTTTTTCCCCCCCTATTTCTTTGTTTATAAACTAAAATTGAAAGCGGATTTTCTTATTAATTTCTAATAAATAAGAGAGTTCAAATGTTGGCAACACTTGGGACTGAAAAATCAGGGGATCTGAAAAACATCATTAAAACAAAACAATATTCCAGTTTATTTACAAAAATCTATAAAAAAAAAAAAATCCTATTTATTCAAAATGACCTCCTCGGCTTAACTGGCACAAGCGCAGTTGCTGCCCAACAGAAGAAGTTGCTAACCGTATCATGTCTGCCGGAATTGCTAAAGCAGGTTTGGATTTAAGTCTTCTCTAAGTGCTTCTGGAGTTGTTGGTTCCCTGTGTAGTGGAAGAACGAAATAGAAAAATAATAGTTTTTAAAAATAATTTAGAATATTTTATAGTATCAAAAATCTAATTTTGTTAATATATTAAAGTGTGAATTTACCTTCAAAAAGAGTGTATTTTAGAGTCAGGTATACTACAATCTAGGTCATTGCTATTAGAAAAACAAAGGCACAAAAATCCCGGTAGGTTAATTCTTTTGTACAAGAAAATTCCCCCCGCTAGAGAGAGAGCAATTCCTTCGAAGAGTCTGCCTTCAGCTTTCAAATAATACAGTTCAAAAGAGTAGTCTGCACTCAGCCTTCAAACAACTAAGTCTGTATTCTGCTTCCAAAGCCAGAACACTTTAGGAATCGCTCTCATACTATCAGTGCCAGTTTCACAATATATTAAATTAGTTTATAATATCAAATAACTTGTAGTTATTATTTTAAATAATATAATTATTGTTAACAGTGGTGACTTCTTAATTATTCTTATTACTTCTATCTCAAACATAATTACAAGCCCTTTTACAAAACCGCTCGTCCTAATACAAACATAACATCCAAACCATTACATTACACCTGACATAAATTTTTTCTTTGAGATATCCCCAAATAGTCTGGCGATCTGGCTAGGAAAAAAGTGAATGAGATGTTCAGTAGATGCTGGATCGGGAGTCAGGGACCGGTAAGCTGGCCTTCCAGATCGCCCAGATTCAACCCCTCTTGAATTTTTTTCTTCGTTCAAGAGTTATTTCAAAAGTGCCCCTTTTAAATGGGACACCCTGTATAATTAAATTGTAACATTACTATGTACTTGAAGTAAAAAAAAATCTGGTTAATTTCCTGTAATTGTTGTGGTGGTGATTGGTTCCGCAGAGCTGGAAAGCATCAGAGACATTTTTCCATGGTAGCCTGGTTCGTTTTGTGATCATCGTATAAATTGAATTCGCTCTGCGCAAGTCTGTGTTATGTGATGGATGCAAAACATTAAAATATATTAATTTATAAATAAATCAAAATTATCAAAATATGTGACATACCCTTGCAAAAGGGCAAGCCAGGTAGAAGAAGTCCAGTTACTTGTACGGTTCAAGAACAATTATGGCATTGTACTACCCCTTCTCCTCAAAGGGGAGGAATTGAAGAAACAAAAAGAGAAACATTCTATGCAAGACAGACTTGTGCTAGAAATCAAGGTGAAAGCATCAGAGCTATACCAGTATCAAGTTATAAGAATTTATTATAAGATTTTATTGTGATTTTCAAAGTACTTAATTTCTCTTAGAGAATATATTTAATTTACTCTACCAGTGTGTTCTTAATTATTCTTATACTTCTATATTTTCCTCAAACATACTTACAAGCCCTAATACGAAACCGCTCGTGCTACTACAAATACACATCATCACACCAAAACATTACAGTTATCATAGTATTTAACACATGCATCCTGAAGATGGGCGAACGCCCGAAACCGCTCGATGACCACAAAATGAACCAGGCTACCATGGAAAATGTTTCTGAAAATTTTCTCTAATTTTAATTCAAACTGACAGAATTTTCTACAATTTTCTCCATATAATTTATATGAGATTATGATACAATTGTGAACGTTTATAGTTGACCTTTTATTGTTTATAATTTACTTTGATTATTGTGGTTTTGAATGATTAAAAATTAGGTTTTGCCATACGCTTCTTCACTGGCTTAATGGACATTTATAATTAGAGGAAAGTACATATTTGAACTGTTGAAATTACTTAGATTGAAATTATATAACTATATTCTTCTTATGAAATAGATAAATAGTTGCAGCAATTTTCTAGAAAAGTCCAAAACTTCGAGTACTATCTAAAAAAAAACATCATTTTTATCTCCAACTTTTCTGAAGGAAAATTGATATTTGGGGAAGTTCAGGGGGACGAGCAATATTAAGCTTACTTTTAAAGTAGCCACTTCAGTATGATGTAAGTTTCTACCATCGATAACTAAAAATTTCTATAAGCACTGTAAAAGGACTGGTAGAATTCAAAATTTTAAAAAATCGGTTAAACGGATGTACGACTTTGCAGAATAGATTTCTGTTTTTTTCTTCTTTTTTTTGGAAATTTATCGATAATGTCTGCAACGATTTCCTTTAAACTTGGAATAATAACTGTACAGATATAAACCTATCACTTTTCCGGGAAAAAGTCATTTTAAAGCGTTCTGGGTGTGGTCGGTCCCCCAAGCCATATCACTTACATTCCAATGTTTAAACTTCCTCCACAAGCTTTGTTGTTTATATGAAAATTGATACTGGCACACAGGCCAGTATTTATTTATTTATTTTTTAATCCCTACAACTTGTTTTATGATAGACCAACTAAACGTCTGTGAATATTCCAGATATAATGAAAATACGTATGTCAATTAAAGGGCACTAATTGTGCAATAAGAGAAAGTCGACACGACCAAGATACCAAAAAATTAAATTTATCTGGCCTTGGAAGCAAAATATTTTACATATTTTACATATTATACATATTGGTGAGTGGTAAAACATCTCAGCAAAATTACAATTATTTTGTAAATAGTCAGAAAATATGTAGTAGATGAATGAATTTAAATTTTTCAAGAAACAACTTTCGATTAACCATATTTGGATTATCTATCTATCTATATATCCATTGAAATTAATAAAAGTATTATAATGGGGTTATTGAAGGAGAGAAATGGTCTGGTTGGAATGAATTAACATAATATAGTTAACACTGTATGATATAGTAAGTGGCACTGACTTGCATGAATGCCTGGATTTTACACTTGAAATGATGGAGTAACGTAAAGTGGAAAAGGGTAATGACACGTAGTAGTGACTGGCGAGTGATCTCAGTAGTATGAACTGTTCTCTATCTGCCTTCCGTTGCTGTATTTATATGGTTCCTCCCATTCTAGTCCGAGAGTGTGGTCCTGATATTTTGTCTCTCTTTCTCTGCTACGAATACTCTGTTTGGATACAATTACAGTATTATCAGGGTAGTTATATATCGAGGTATTAATATGGAAGTCAGCAATAAAATAAAAGAATCAGTATTTTAAAGGCCATTCGCTAAAAACAAAATTTTTTATATTCCGTGGCCTCGAAATATACACTTCCGGAAAAACCTCAATTTCGCAATTTTGACACGAACCCAATATTTGCTCTTATCAAGATTAACAGCATGTAAAAACTTAAATATTGCCCAAAGTTAAAAACAAATTCATTTAATTATTGCTATATATATGTTTCTGTGATCTCAAATTAATGACTCTTCTTCTAATTCTGTAATTTCTTCACAAATTGTCGATCATGAATAATTGTGTTTTTATATTTCCACGGTTGGTACAATTATGGGATAGATTACACAAGAGTGATCTATCAATTGTGATGAGGGAAAATAATAATTAAAAATCCCCTAGCCCTGAGATGTACTAAACAAATTTTGGTAATTGCATAGCTTTTCAGATGGAGGACAGCCAATATAGTTTTTAATCCTAACTTGTAAGGAAATAAAAATTACGCAAACAAATCTAAACAATTCAAATTTAAAAGAATCCGCCAAAAATTAAGGATAAATAATTACTTTTATTCTTTATTAAATAATTACTGATTTGATTGATGTTTTATGAGATGTAAATAAGTAAAGATCAAATGATATGGCTAGGAATGATTGATAGCAGTCAAATAGTATGACAGAGATTTTATGGGCAACAATATAGTCAGCAAACGTAGCGTGTAAATAGACCATTATGAAGTGTTCTTATGAAGGAGAGAGAATGGACATATATAGTGACCATGTTAGATATGTTGATATGAAGGCATGGTTATGTCTGATAGAAAGGAAGGAAGAGAACGAAGGATAACTAGTGGGAGGGAATACGGGAAAGTTTCTCACACAAGCAGTGAGAAAGTTCCCTGCATACTCTACCAACTTAATGTCCTCAAAGTCTCTCTCTCCCTAAAACGGTCCTAAACTCCCTGTGCAAATCCCCCCTCCTTTCCCTTCATTCCTCCTGTGACCAACCTACCATATCCTTCTTATATATCCCTCCTCATAGTGCACCCTAACTGCAATGTCCTCTACCAACTACTGTAAACTCCATCCAAGTGAAGGTCTCCACAAGGCCCTTACTTATTTCGTCTTCTATACGAACATAAAACACATATTAAGAAATACTTTTAATAGAATTATATTGCTCGATAAATTAGTTTTTATGGAAGGCTACAAATCTTGCATATCACTCTTGTTATAAAAGGAGATATTGCAATAAACGAATTATTAAATACCATAAGATAGTTTATCAACAAGATAACGATGAAATGAAAAAAAAAAAACTTTTAGGTCATTAAGGGGAAATGATTAACAGAAAAGTACATTCCAATGACATCATCATTATTTTGGGTGAGTTAGCAGCCTTTTTTTATATCCATTTAAAATCATGTTAAAAATATGAAGACTTGATAAGGGCTGTTTTTTAACTTAAGTAAACGAGAAACCTATCTTTAGAAATAAATTAAAATCAATAGACAAATTCAGGTATGAAAGTAGGGGCAGAACAATTCAACTTTTATTGTAAGCTTTCTGGCAAGATTTATCGGAAATGTATTCGTTAAATAATAGTGAAAGAAGTGAAAATATATCTCGTTACGTAGGGCATTTGTCTTAAACCGAAAAAAAAACAGTCCAACTGGTTGAAAAGAAAAATCTGATACGAAATAGCCAATGGAGTTTCTCCTACACTATATATTTACATTATTTTAGGCAAATATTCTAAAAAGTAGGAATTATTTTATTCTCACTTGGTGATAGTACCTCCACATAGTGGTGTGATATTATACTCGTACAAACAAGACTGTCATACATGGATAATATGTTTGTGAAGGAGAGAGAAAATGGTTTGGTTTACATGATTAAACTAGAAGTGAATCTGAACACTGTATAATATAAAAGCAACACTGACTGCCTTGGCTTTACACTAAAATATATAGAATGATAGTGAGAGGTAAAGAGAAAGGTTGATGACACTTTGTGACTGCTGTATGAACTCTGCTATATGACTCCCTGAATACTTTCCCGTCGCTGTATTTAAACAGTTTCTCTCACTCTAGTCTAGTCTAAACTAGTGAGTGAGAGTGTCTCTCTCTCTCTGCCATGGATAGGAATCCAATTACACATATATTACTAAAATTACCGGACCTCTAGAAAATCAACATGCCCAGAAAAAAGTTTCGAATAAATTAGAATTAGATTGTCCACAAACTAGGAATTTTGGCTACTTATATAATTCTAAATAATATTATTTAGATGAAAGAATTGTACAGCTCTTTGTTGAACTGAAATAGCACATTAGCAAGGAAAACAAAACCCTACTACTCCTCCAAAAGCCCTCTTAAATGAATTTTCCCGGAGAAATATTTCAAATAAAAGTTGTAGCTCTTTTTATGTGTAAATTTAATGTTTAAAGAAAATCGTTGGAGCCGTTTTAGAGAGAATAATAGAAAACAGTAAACTACTTTCAGTAAAGCGCACTTCCGGTCATCCGATTTTCTTCAAACTTGGGATTTTCGACAACATATTTAATTCTAATTAATGTTACGTAGATGATAAAATTTGTAATAACTGAAATTGCACTTTACAGGAAACTGTAACCCTATCCCTCCCTCCACCAAAAATCCCCTTAAATAAATTTTTCCGGAGAAATGTTTCAAATAAAAGTTGTAGATCTTTGTATGTGTAGTTAATAGACCAAGTTTAAAGAAACTCTTTTGGGAGTTGTTTACGAGAAAATCACAAAAAAAACTGACAAAAACCATTCAATAAAATGGCACTTCCGGTTCATGGATTTTGCCCAAAATTTTCGTGTGTGATGCGGTGGTAGTACGTAAACGAAATATCAAGTTTGAGCTTCCTGTAACTTTTCGTTTTTGAGATATTTTGTTTACATACACACAACGTATTCAGACCATTTTATAAAAACCACTTTTTTGGACTTGAAGGGATCTCGAAACGTGTATTCTACTAGTAAGAGAAAGTCAAAAATTAGGAAAAAAAAAAAATGAAAACCCATTATAAAAAAGGACGTATTTCGCTAAACGATTTTCTTAAAATTTGTATTATTATTTACTCTTCTCGCTGTTAAGATGATTAATGTGATCGCGTCAAATTTTCATCAACAAGTTTTTACCGGAAATACATGTTTTGAAAATTTTATAGTTTTATTGTTTACAGTTTTATTGTTTACAGTTTTATTGTTTACAGTTTTATTGTTTACAGTTTTATTGTTTACAGTTTTATTGTTTGCAGTTTTATTGTTTGCAGTTTTATTGTTTACAGTTTTATTGTTTACAGTTTTATTGTTTGCAGTTTTATTGTTTACAGTTTTATTGTTTACAGTTTTATTGTTTACAGTTTTATTGTTTACAGTTTTATTGTTTACAGTTTTATTGTTTACAGTTTTATTGTTTGCAGTTTTATTGTTTACAGTTTTAAAAAATAGTTCTACAAAAATGCTAATTCTAAAATAGTATTCTTATTCTCAAAACCAGATTTGTGCCGCTTAACGTAAGTTTGTGGATTTTAACTAATAATTAATTGAATTCATCTTTGTGGTTAAATAACACAAAACTAAAATTGGGTGATTGAACTAAAATCTAAAACAACATGTCCTACACAAATCAATTAAAAGATACTAATCCATTAATAGCTATTATTATTATATTTTGAGTGCTGTTTTTTTTTTTAGAGTATATATATCCATATATAATCCAATGAATATTATAACATAAAATAAATACATCAATCTAAATTTCGATATAACCAAGTGCCACTACAAATTCTTTTGTTATCAATGAGTGATTGCTTTTATTTCAGAGGAAAAAAACATTGTTGAAACACTGATACATTATTACATTATTAAAATTCTAATTGACAAAACAACTTCAGACTTAGTATTTTGAGTACGTCAGCCACAATATAAAACGGGACATTCTTTTTCTATATAAAAACAATATAACTTTGTACAATGGTCAGATGTTTATTTGTTTAACTCTATTAATAGAAAAATGGTATTTCTTTTGAGGATACCATTGCGGAGGAAGGACATAGCGTATACGATATATGGCAGAACGTTAATGTTTGTCACGTTCTGCAATTCAGCATAGCAATCATATAGTTTAGGTAAACACAAATATACAAGGTCGAAAACACGGAAGTGGTTGTAGAAGGGTCACACCAGTTCGGGAATACCGATTTCTTTCACTCTCAGTACTACGCAATCGGTTTCTCCAATCTACAGAGCTTACAAGCGAGCTGTTGAACTCTTCGAACGATTGTGAGAAGTAGGTCTGATGGCTAGGAGAGCCAAAGCATCAGAGCCAGTACTAAACAACAACATTGTATAACCACGTGAGCTTTTGCCAACTGGCATCTCCATCGAGCTGTAGAGCAACGGGAGGGTTGTTCTCTTCACAGATGAATCGCGATTTGGTCTGTATTCTTCTGACGATTCGTGAATGAAGAAGGTAGGGGAGCGCTTCATTCAAAGTAGTACTAGCGGAGAAGTGCTCCTTTTCAACGATAATCAATCATGGTGTGGGACGGGTTAAATTTGGAGGTCCACACCGAATTAATTGTTGTTGAAAATGGCGCAATAACCGCAGCTAAGTATTTGAAGAAGTTCTTTATAGACAGCCAGACTGTTGTTTCACTTATCGGGGACATTTTACCAGTGCATGATAACCAGACCAAACAAAGTCAGAATTGTCACCAACTTCTTGTAGGAGGTCGGTATAAATGTGGATCGAATGGCCGACACGTTCTCCGGACATAAATCCTATAGAACGTTTATAGGATGGACATTTATGCTCAAGAAGAGTTTAAAGCTCGTAATTAGCCTTAAATTACTCTGCAAGAGCTCCGCATCCCCTACAAAAAAAATCTGGTGTGAAACACTCACACAACTTTCACTTACTCCAGTTCTCAAAATTATAATTGACAAATTTCATAGTTTGTGTACCAAATTTGAATGAAATTCGTCGAAAACAGAAAAAACTGTTCAGTAAAAGCGCCCTTCCGGTTTACTAATTTTCTTGAAACTGAATTTCAGCCATCTATTTATTTCTAATTAATTATGTTTGGATGATAGAATTGTATAATCAACTATGATAGCACTTTAGAGAAAAACATAACCCCACCCCTCCCCTAAAAGTGCCCTTAAAAGAATTTTCCCAAAGAAATGTTTTAAATAAAAGATGTAGATCTTTGCATGTTTAATTTATATATGAAGTTTCAAAAAAATCGTCGAAGCCATTTTTGAGAAAATTGCGAAAAAGAGAATAAATCATTTAATAAAGTGGTAAAGTAAACGCACTTCCGGTTATCCAATTTTTTTTCAAACTCGGAATTTCAACAACGTATTTAATTCTATTTAACATTATTTAGATGTCAGAACTGTCTAATAAACTGAAATAGCACTTTACATGGAAACCTAACTCCACCCCTCCCCCCAAAAGTGCCCTTCGTTGCATTTTTCCGGAGAAATGTTTCAAATAATAGTTGTAGCTCTTTGTGAGTGTAGTTGATATTAAAAAGTTTAAAGAAAATCGTCGGAGCCATTTTTGAGAAAATCGCAAAAAAGTAAAAAATCCAAACTAGTAAAGTGGTACTTCCGGTTGAGGAATTTTGACAGATAACGTAGTGTCAGATACCATGGTGATACCTAAACGGAATATCAAGTTTCAACTTTCTATGGTTTTTCGATTTTGAGCTATACTGTTCACACACATACATACACACACACACACACACAGAGGCCATTTGCTAAAAAACCACTTTTTTGGACTCAGGGGACCTCAAAACGGATATTTCCGGTGATAACTCGATATCGAAAATTTGACACGATTACAATACTTCCTCTTACTAGGAGTAAGAGAAAGTAAAAATGCGTTGCTGTTCGACAAGAGACCATTCAAAACCTGATATGGTATCAGGGACTTAGTATTGCCGAGGAGGCAATACCACGAACTAGGAGGGGAGAAACATTAAAAAAGTTATCAAAATTTTGCAAAAAAAGATTTCGCCTTTTCAATTTTTAATTTTTTTTACATCAATCAACCCACGGTTGGCACTAGTCGCATCCACCACCTATATATTTTTATGTTAGGATATATGAGTACAATTTGAAATTTCTCGGCCTAGCCCATAGATGGCACTGCTACAAATGAAATTACATTTCGTAATGTTGGCACACTTGTTGCAAAAGTAAATAAGAGAAAGTAAAAATATCAATGTGAATTTTATTAGGCAAACAGTTTGTTTTAAACGGTTGTTTAAAGTACGCGAATTACGTGTTTTTGACAAAATTAATAAACTTGAATACAGTTCCGTCCTAAACTTCTTCGTTTTTGATGGTTTATCACTGGCAGAAATTCATCAAAAGTTGGTGAAAGTGTGTAAAGAGTCTGCACCTTCATTGTCAACAGTAAAAAATCTGGTGTGAAACACTCACACAACTTTCTCTTACTCCAGTTCTCCAAATTATAATTGACAGCTTTTATAGTTTGTGTACCAAATTTGATAAGATTCGTCGAAAACTGAAAAAATTGTTCAGTAAAAGCGCACTTCCGGTTTACTAATTTTCTTGAAACTCGGAATTTTGGCCATGTATTTATTTCTAATTAATTTTGTTTGGATGATACAATTGTATAATCAACTGTGATAGCACTTTAGAGAAAAATAACCCCACCCCTCCCCCAGAAGTGCCCTTAAATGAATTTTCCTGGAGAAATGTTTCAAATAAAGTTGTAGCTCTTTGTATGTGTAGTTGATATAGCAAGTTTAAAGAAAATCTTCGGAGCCATTTTTGAGAAAATTGCAAAAACGTAAAAAAAACAACTAGTAAAGTGGTACTTCCGGTTGAGGAATATTGACACATAACGCACCGTCAGATCCCATGGTGATACCTAAACGTAATATCAAGTTTGAACTTTCTACGATTTTTCGTTTTTGAGCTATGCTGTTCACATACATACACACACACAGACACACACACACACACACACACACACACACACAACACACACACACACAGACCATTCGCTAAAAACCACTTTTTTGACTCAGGGGACCTCAAAACGGATATTTCCGGTGAAAACTCGATATCGAAAATTTGACACGATTACAATACTTCCTCTTACTAAGAGTAAGAGAAAGTAAAAAATGGGCAGCTGAGTATAAATGTAGTCGTATATCGATTGAAGATGATATACAAGAAGGATAGCCAAAAACTGCAACTACTGAATAAAATATATGAGAAGATACACAATATGGTTCTAGATGATCGACTATCAAAGGTATATGAGATAGCTAAGGCTGTAGGCATCTCATAAGAGAGAGTACAGCACATTTTACACTAAGAACTAAGTATGAGAAAGCAATGTGCAAGATGAGTGCCGTAATTTGTTAAATGCTAATCACAAACAATCGAGTTTCCTCGGCAATGTTTGTGCCGTTTTAAGAAAAAATCCATCCGATTTTCTGCGCTGATTTGTTACGATGGATGATACTTTCATCACCACTCTACATCTGAATCAAAACAACATTCCAAGCAATGGGCAGTAGCCGGTGGTTATGCATGGAAAAAAGTAAAGACAATTGCACTGGCTAAAAAAGTCATGGCTAGTGCTTTTTGAGATTCCAAAAGGGATTCTTTTAACTGACTACCTGACAAAGGGTCAAACAAATAATGGGGAATATTACACACATCTTCTTGACCAGCTAGATGAAAAAATTAGAGGGAAAAGGTTCGGTTTGCAAAAGAAAAAAAATCCACTTTCACCAGCACAATACTCCCGCTTTGGCAATGGGAAAATTGAGGTATTTCGAAGTATGAATTGTTGAAACATCCTCCCTATTCGCCAGATTTGGCTCCCACTGACTATTCACAAAACCTTAAGAAATTTGTGGCTAGAAAACGTTTTAGGGTCAAATGAAGAACTAATAGCAGTGGTAAATGGATATTTTGAAGACCTTCCAGACTTCAGGGACGGAATCCAGTTATTGGAGAAACGTTGGACAAAGTGTATTGAACTAAAGGGAGACTACATTGAGAAATAAATGCATTTTTAAATTAAAAAAAAACAACTCATTTTCACTAATAGGCCGCGAACTTTTCACCTTGCCCAGAGGCGTAATATAACTTTGTACTTATGAGGGGTAAGAAAAAGTCTTGAGGGTTTCTAAAATATAAAAGAAAAACCAAACTCTTGTTAATATTTCACATTGTTAGACTGTTTGTTTTGTTAGTTAATGAAATAAAGTGGACTAGTATGTAATATTGAAATCAGCATACATGTTTGAAGAGTTAATAAAGCTATCCTAATCTGAGTAATAACAAGGCAAGAAGTTGACAGCAGGATATTCTCATTTCGTAGCTCATTATTCTATCTTTTTGACCGCCTCTTCTATCGGGCAACCATCCTATTAAACTAACCCAAACTCTTGAATTCCATCCATTGTTGTCTAAACATGCGGGAAATGAAAACATTTCCCCCTCATCACCATATGAAGGCTGTTACAAAGTTTGAACAATGATGTATAAAGCACTTCACTTATAAACAACTGATCCAAACAATGCGTTACACGAGGAGAAGTAGAAAAAGAAGCAGAACTGAAAAGGAAGACATCATACCAAACGACAAGTTAACAGGTAGCTTTAAAAGTTGTGCTTGATACTTGTATATTTTCTACCCACTTCTTGGATTCATATGGAAAATATCCATCCATCAAGAATTACTTCAAGATGAACTAAATAGAAGACAACGTCCACGACCCAACAATTTTAACGCCATAATTCATATAGAAATATTTATTTATTTATTTTTTTTCTGCATTAATCTATTTAAATCTAAATATGAATAATTCATTCACACAATTGGAGGTTCAAAATTCTATTCAACAAAAAATCTGATGTGAATCACTCACATGACTTTCTCTTACGCCAATTTACATAGTTACATAGTCTCTAGTTTATCGAACTCTAATATATATAACTAACGCTTCTTCTTAGTATAATTTATTTGTTTTATTTGCATTTGAATTTGATTGAATTTGCTCATGCATAGATTCCCGTCTTTAATATTTTGTGGACTGCACCATATACATAAAATTAATGACAACACAATGAATAGCTAAAAACTTCTTAGAAAAGTTTTTACAACTGAATATTATGAATACTTTGGAGCAAATTTTTATGGGTGTTTAACATCAATTTTATTTTGTTCCATTAGTATAAACGGATCTTACATTTCTGTCTAATTCTCTTTTGCTTTCTTTTTTAACAATGGAATCAAAATTCTTAATTTTTACTTCATAGCTGACATTAATTATATAAAAAGTAAATATATTGTTAAGAAATAACTTGATTTTTTGCATTTTTTTGTTAAAAAAAAAAAAGATTTATTGTACAATTCGATAATATATAAAATACCTACGAAGGGAAAATTAGTAAAAAAAATATTCTAAACTGTTTTTCTTTTAAGAAATAATTAGCTATAAATAATTAGCCAATCATAGTATACAAATGAATGTGTCAAATGTGGGCGTGGTCAAATATGATAATTTTAAATTTCTGATTGGCCTAACATACACCCACATTTCACACGTTCACTACTACATTGTGATTGGCTAATTATTTATAGCTAATTATTTATTAGAATACGAGGTGTGTAAATTAAGTAATGAGACTGATTTTTTATTTTTTTTTTATTCAAATAAAATTACAATTCAACATTGTCCCCTTCAAAGTAACTACCTTGGGAAGCCACACAACGCTGAAGACGATTCTTCCATTCCTCATAGCAGTGCTGGAACTCGGATACTGGAATAGACTTCAATTGGTCGGTTACGGCTGTTTGAATATTCTCCAATGTTCCAAAATGACGTCCCTTGAGGTGATTTTTCAATTTGGGGAACAAAAAAAAGTCACATGGACTCAAGTCGGGTGAATAAGGAGGCTGAGGAGCCACAGGAATGTTATTACTGGCCAAATACTCTAAGATTTTTCGGAACCATTTTTGCACAAATTTTTCTCATCCCCAATTCATTAGTCAAAATTTGATGAACGGTTGTGTGAGTCAAATTCAACTCTTCGCCGATCATTCGGACTGTCAAACGACGATCTGAACTCACGAGATCGCGGATTCTGCCAACATTTTCGTCGGTTCTTGAAGATGAAGGCCTACCGCTGCGAGGCTCGTCTTCAATTGATTCCCTTCCTTCTGCAAACGACTTAAACCACCTAAAAACCTGTGCTCTCGACTAAATATTGTCTCCATAGGCCTGGCACAGTTTTTCAAACGTTTCCGTTGCACTGTGCCCAAGTCTGAAGCAAAACCTGATAGCACAACGTTGCTCGTAATTGATGTCACTCATTTTTAAAACGCACTGAAAAAACATTGCTCACAAAAAAAGTCACTACGGACAGTGCAACTCTAGCATTTTCAATTTGCACTGGACGTGTATCAGATGTTTACTTGCCCTACCACGCATGCGCCGCGTCTCCAGTGTTGCCAGATCGAACACTAGAAAATCAGTCTCATTACTTAATTTACACACCTCGTATATATTAAAATTTTCATTTATTATTGTATTATTCTTATTAATATATATTTACATATAATTTGTTTGTTTTTATTTTAATCATAATTACTAATAGTATTATAAGTGGGGATGCATATAGAAATAGTCATTAAAAATTAATAAAAATAAAAATATAAAAAAATTTACACACGTTTATCAATCGCTAAAAAAAATGTTCGTGTTTAGGAACTTGTGTTTTTAGTGAAAACTCAATTTCGACCATTTTAGACGATGGCCGCGCCTCCTCTTACTGCAGTTAGATAAAATAAAAAAAACTTATTTATTAATAATGTCCATATAGTCGTAAATCTATCACATACATTCATACATACTAAATGAAAATGCGAAGATAATACTCGTACGTTAAACCGCTTGCAGTTTATTAATTGAATCTTACCCAACAGCCATATAGTTTGCTAAAATCAAATCATGTTCCCCGATATAACTAATCGTAGCAGAAGAAATGCAGTACCATGCTTTCTGTCAGTCTACTATCCCGTAGGGAATTGTTCATTATGTCTCAGTAATGGCCCTTAATCATGTTTAGATAATTGATAGATGACGTCAAGGGTCAGATAATCTTCAATTCTATGTTCATAATGTCGTAATAATAATTAATTAAGCATTACTAAATTTAGGATAGTTTTGTCGCAGGGAACGTACTTAATATTGGTGACGTCTACAGAGGAGGAGGGCACTAAGTTTAAGAGTGAAGGCTTTTACCCGGTATATTGATGATCAGCAAGATAGCTGAAGAGCACTATTAGGTTTCTCAGTTTGAAGCACGTTCCAAAGATTGTATTGATTTAGAGGCTGTCTGCTCAGTCACCTTGTACAATTTTTTTTCTTCCACAAAAAAGTTAATAAAAACCTTTTAAGGTGCATCAAATGTTTTTTAATATATATATATATAAAACACGATTTTCTCTCAGTGGTATTTTCAACATTTTCCGACGAAGAACACATTTGTTAGGTCGATTTCTTGTGTACGGCTCAAACCCTCTACACGCTCTTTTTAGTGCTCGAAATAGATTGCCTCGCTTGTCTAGTAAACATAAGATTATATCAAACTACTTATTAAGGTTACCCAAGTAGATACTTTCCGAAGTCTTCGTCGTTTCACTGAGCGCAGTAAAAGCATCTTGGGGATTTTCCTCCCATACGTTGCAACAAAACAACCTTTATGACTTTTTCCAACCAAGTCAGAAAAAGCCAACTATCAGTTCCGTAAAAACTTAACTGCTTTTGAATGTGCTAAAAAATAACTAGATCTAACAGTGTCTAGCTGACTGGCATATCCTAAGCATGCATGGATCTTATCGTTGCTGCATCGGATCAAGCCACAGGTACAGTACAGTGCTGGAACAGGTAGAAAAAGGAAACCAACCAACTTTAGCTTTCTTTCATCATCTCACACCTACACCTTTTATTTTGACATTAGCTTCTAGCCTATTTCTGCCATTATATAATATACCCTCCCTCTTATCTATATCCTGAGCAAAATTTATTAATAACTAATACAATCACAACTATTAGACCATCTAGCTCAGTCCCATTAACATCCTTAGTACTATCCTTATATCCTACATATTTCTCACAATTTCAACATTTCAGCTTACAACTAGATATTATAAATACATCCATACAGGTTTTCATTCCAATAAATACTCGCATTCCAATAAATACATTCATTCTAACCACAATCATTTCACACCTAATATAACATGGGGTGGAGTACTCGATATTATATTCCTCGCATCTTTTTTTTCTTAAAACTTAACACACTTACACCTCAAAAAATACAGCACAGATGATATTCTAAATATTTTAGATCACTGAAACAACAGAAAAATAAGATGGTGTACAAAAAAAAAAATCACAAGATATTTTGTTCTAAATCACACATGCATAAAGAGAGAGAGAGTGAGTGAGTGGAAAAAGACCAATCCGCTAATAACATTCCTGACGTACTTAGTGGAATCAAAACATTTACTTCCGGGAAATCTCAATTCCGAAAATTTGGCAGAACTCAATACGCCCTCTTACACAGCAAGAGTAACTAAAAACAATTCCTGCACAAATTCTTCTCATGAAAAATGATCGATTTTTTTTTTTTTGTTTTAGTTTATTTCAAATTTATATTAATGCACATTGCGTATTTAAAATAAATAAAAAAAACTTCTGGCATTACCTAAAACATTAAACTAATAATGATCCTGAAGAACGTGTTACAAACTGCCGACAAATTAATGTTCCAACATCTCTGAGCGCAGCTCACACTGTTTTTTTTGTTTTTCCTAGTGTAGTGCAAAATTTAATATACAAATTAAACAAACAACTCAAAAAGAAACAAAAAAAAATAAATCGAATTAAACTCAAGTTCAGTTTCACTATATTATTTATCAAAAATAACAAAGGGAAAGTAACTGTAAAAATACAGAATATAAATCGTCTCAGAAAGCTGTAGAAAGAAAAACTTTTCTTTTGATGAAGATTTTGTAAAATTTAACAAAAAAAAAAAAAAATATAATACCAGCCCTAGATTGTATATCATGCATAATTTATAACCAATTTTCCCCGGTTAACATTTAAAAGTCTAGTCCAGCAGCAATGTCATATATATATATCCCACTCTCTCAATTCTTGTACGATAAGTTTGTACCCTAACAAAAAACCTTAAACCAGGACAAACCCAGAAGGTGATAATCCCAGTGGATAACTACAAAAGTTTTGTAGGTAGAGTGTGTGTGTCTTGATAAAAGTTTCGATTAGAAACACTTTTAACGTGTACCACCTGTACCTGGGAGGGGGGGTAATGTTTTGGATAATATAAAAGTAACGGTTAAGCCTTGGTGAAGAGAATGAACGAGATGAACTTGTAAAGCTATACTACATTTTACATGAACATTTTCTCTATTCTCTCTTACACCCTTCTCTTAAGGCTGTAACAACAACAACCCTAGGTGGGATACTTACTATAAGGCTAACGAAGGAAGCTTCCTACATCCTTATTTCTTCCCTCATCTTATCCTGAGCTCAGAGAGAAAATACCGAAAAAAGGTCTAGGTAAAATATTAAGTAATTGTCCAAAGGTTGGATATTTATAGCAGTGGGAAATGGATATGATTTAGTTACCATGTACTTCCCCCTTTACTATTGATATATTACCAACACTCACGCGAATATAACTCCAAAACAATATTTATATATTGTGTTCACGTGGAAAAAAAAAAAAAAAAAAAAAAAAGGGTAACGCAGGATTATTATCTTAAAATGTTTTCATAAAATGAAAAAAGTATTACTGCCTCAGCTACAAGATTTAGATTCTTATCAAAAAATAAGATGGATATATGTTTAAAATTTAACGCTAACAAAAGTAACACACATTTTTTTTTTTAATGAAATTTCGAAATATAAAGCAGATATTACATATTATGAATGAATAAGATAATTCTCCAGTAATCAAAGAATAACTTTTGGTTATAGATAATGTTTTATGTTTTTTAAGACTTACTTTTTAGTTATCATTATTATCTAATTAATCATGGAGATAAAAATAATCGCAGCATCATTATTATTATTTTTTTTTTATTTTGTAAACTGAAAAAAAAATGTTAATTCTTCAATTTCGTTTTTGTTAACTGTATACCATACACACAATTATCAGATATTAGATAACTGATACAATGACCAGATAAAATTAAAAATTGCTGTTGAATAGGTATATGTTATTATTATATTACTTTCAAAACATATCCAAAAGAAAGCAGCGGAAGATACTATTCTGTAGAGTGGCAGCTGATTCAAAAAAAAAAAAAAATTAATATAACGAAAACAAGGCACTTGAAATAGAAAAAAAAAATCAAACATTATCTAGATAGTTAACTATCTAAAGATCTCACGATATATGCCGAAATTGTACTGTGTTTTTTCAAACACATACAGTAAGTTGTGTTGTAAAACAGGAAGTAAATGCGATCATATCAAAGTTTAGAAATTGAGTTTTCCAACCGGAAATACATATTTTGTAGTTCTCAGAGTACGAAAAAAAAGGTTTCTAGCAAATGTTCTGCAATGTATCCGTGGTTTGTGGGTGCATGTGTGTGGGTGGATGTGAAAACAAAATATCACAAAAAGAAAAGTCGCAGAAAGGCTCAAACCTGGTTCTGTTTAGGAACCATTAACGGATCTGTTACTGGAGGGGGGAGAGGTCAAATAAAAATCCATCAACCAAAACTGGACTTTATTGAAAGATTTTATTTTTCACTTTATCGCAATTTTCTCAAAAACGGCTCTAACTATTTTCTATATACTTGGTAACATTATCTAAATACATAAACGCCTATCACTTTTATCTGCAACCTCAAGGAAAATGGATTTTTGGCGGGAAGGTACTGGGGAAAGAGCATCGTTAAGCTTTCCTCTAAAGTATCACTTCAGTATAATGTAAGGTTCTACTAACCAAAACAAATCTGAAATATGAGGTGTGTAAATTAAGTAATCAGGCTGGTAACATAGCGTTCGTCCTGGCAACAGTGGAGAAGCAGGGCCTGAGTGGGAAGCAGGTACACATGCGACACGCCGTCAGTACGAGTTTCAACTCCATACAGTCAATTCTGTTGTCCGTATTGATTATTCCCATGAAACCGGTTTTTTCTAGTGCTTTCCAAAAATGAGTGATATCAAAATCGAGCAGCGGTGTGGTGCTATCAGGTTTTGCTATAGACTCGGGCACACCGTAACAGAAACTTTTGTAAAACTTTAGCAACCTACGGAGACAGTGTTTTGTCTAGGGTCCAAGTTTTTCGGTGATTCAAGGGATTTGCAGATGGAAGAAAATCGATTGAGATGAAGCACGCAGTGGAAAGATCTTCATCTTCAAGAACCGATGAAAACGTCGTCAGAATTCGTGACCTTGTCGGTTGACAGTGAGAATGATCGAAGAGGAGTTGAATTTGACTCACACAACTATTCACCTGGTTTTAACGAAAGTATTGGGGGATGAGAAAAATTTACGCAAAATTGGTTCGAAGAAACCTCTCGCCCAGAAACAAAAGGACATCAAGAGGGAAAGGTGCCTTGACTGTTTGCAAACAGATTGAAAATGATCCCCAATTTCTTAAGCGTGTTGTTACTGGTGACGAGTGTTGGATCTTTAAATACCCGAAAACCAAGCGCCAGAGCATGGAATAGCACACTTCATCCTCTCCATGGCCCAAAAAAGCAAAAACTAGCAAGTCATGCATGCTGATTTGCTTTTTCAATAGCCACGGTGTTGTCCATTCACAATTTGTACCTCAAGGCCAAACTATTAATCAGCACTTTTACCGAGAGGTTCTTGAAAAACTTCGAAAAAGAGTGATGCGTGAGAGACAAAACATCAAGAACAACTTGGGTGTTGCATCATGACAATGCCCCTTGTCACACAATTTCAATTTCAATTAACGAGTTTTTGGCCAATAAAAACATTTGTGTGGCTACTCAGCCTCCTTATTTCCGTCTTGAGTCCTTGTGACTTTTTCCTCTTCACAAAATTGAAAAATTGCCTCAAGGGACGCTATTTTGTTGCAATCGAAAACATTCAAAAGGCTGTAACTGACCAGCTTAAGGCTATTCATAATTCTGACTTCCAGCACTGCTATGAAGATTGGAAAAACCGTCTCCAGCGCTGTATGGCTGCTGAAGTATGCAGTGTGTACTTTGAAGGAGACAACATTGATTTGTAATTTTATTAAAATAAAAAAATTTTAAAAAATCAGTTTAAATACAAAAATTATCTTTTAATGACGTCTTCTTCAAATCAGATATAAACATCTTTTCATCAGATATAAAGATTTTTCTGAAATCATTTTTTAATTTTAAATTAAAATAATAATAAGAAGAAGATGAAGAAGGAAGTTAATTATGAAATAATATGTTCTCTACCATCCATCAATTGTGATAATCATGTTAAATCATAAAAGGAACTCATTCCCATCAATCCTCGGCTAAGCAAGGTGTCCAAAAATCTAGATAATTCTAGTAAAAACAGGTTCGTGCAATATTCTAAATTTTACTTCAGTATCGCAAGCGTTTTTTAAATGTACTTAATATGATTTCTATACTACTACTCGTTAATGATGGGCGCTCTCTCCCTCAAATAGTTTATACTTATTTAATTCAAAACTTAAACGCGCAAGAATATAATATTTAAACATCTTATTGTTGAATAAAATCGGAGAAATGAAAGGTTGAATGAAGCGACGAGAAGAATAGATGAGAAATTTCAAGTAGAGGAATCTGTTTGAGACAGAACTTGTACAAGAGGTAAGGTAAAGAAATAGTACCATCAACTAATGGGGAGAGGTGATAGAAGAAGAAGAAGAAGAAGAAGAAGAAGAAGTAGAAGGGGAATGCCATCTCGATCTTACTACACTACGGCAATGATGCCAAGTACTTCCTCACAGTCAGCCGCCCCCGCCAATCCCAATCACTACTGGACGATTTTGTTTCCACTATTTGCCCGTTCTCCCTTGTCGCACACTACATCCTGGCGGGTCTGCTCCCCCTCCATACTTGGCACTAGCTCAACACGCTAATCAGAACCACCCACGAACTAGAGGACTTATTCAATTATAGCTGCCAGCTTTTTTTTTTTCTCTTTCCCTTCTCTGTTACTGCGACAATGTTAGAAGAAGTTAAGATAGTTTTTCCCTAATCAGAAAACTCTCCTAGAACGCATCTATACCCCTATACCTATATATCTTTAATTGACAGCTAGAACTCGGACAAAGAACGCTACAAACATGAACACTAATAAAAAAAAAAAAAAAAAAGCATGAAATTTATCCAAAAAAAATAAATAAAATATAAAAAAAAACAATCTCCTCCATTGCAAACTGTTCAGGATAATGATCGTAAACATCCTGGCCAGACGATGGACACGTAAGACTATTTTAATAATTATTTGTTATATATATAAGAAATGTTGCAATAATAGAGTAGTGGAAACCATCTGCTACTTTAATAATATTATATGTATAAGATTAACAAAATAATACATATGTTCTTTTTTATTTTACATTCTGAAATCCAACATGGCCTAAAGTATCGTGGCGGGCATCTGCCATCTAGTTACGCCATACTATATAACCTATTATGAACCAACCATACGCTCCTGTATTAGCTGTTTTTTTTTTAAAACATCAAACTTTAGATTAAACACAGTTTTTAATCAGGTTTTCGATAAAATTACTAGCAACTCTATAGCTATAGTTTGGATGCAAAGAATATAGGGCTAAACCTTATAATTCTAATCCATAATCTACACAGAGTATAGATTAGAGTATAGCGTCTTAATAATGTGATGGATGACAGAAATATAAAAATATATTTAATTGGAAATAATCAAAAATATCAAGAAAAATGTAACATTCCCTTGCAAAAGAACTATTCAGTTAGAAGACCACTATTGTCTTTTAGAGCTCATGAACTTGATAGCATTGTGAACCCCTTCTTCTCACATGGGAAGATTTTCCTTCAAGACAGTCTGAGCTAGACATTTCACCAGAACACTTCAGGACTGTGCCAGTTATAAGTTAAAACATAAGCGTTTTGTACTTAATCTAGATAAATAATTGATTTATAAACATAATTAGTGTGTTATTGAAAAGTATTTAAATTTCTTTAAAGATAATATATTTAATTTAATCTACCAGTGTTTTCTTAATTATTCTTAATACTTCATTCTTAAACATATATACTTACAAGCCCTTTACTAAACCGCTCGCCCTACACAAGACACTACAAACATACAACATATCATCACCAAAACATTTCAATAATGAAGAGTGTTTTGTAAAATTTTATCTTGTCATCTGACTGGACTATGAGGAGTCTATGTAGTTTCCAAGTGGTCTGAGTTATTTGTCAATGTAGTTTCCAAGTATCAAATATGGGCAGCAGAGAAAGAGAGAGAAGTAGTCTGCAACTAAGGTGTTGTTAAGGTCTGCATAAGGTGTCATTTTAGTGCCCAGATAGATATGTTAGGGCCTAAATGTGCAAAAGAAATATTGTTTTTTGAGGTTGATAAGTAGAGGTATTTTATGAATGAGCAACAAATAATAATAGGGACTGGGGAATACGACTCAAAAATGTGCCATATTTTCAATTGCCGCCGGGATGAAAATATTACCTTTTGTGTAAAGCCACAAATAATGGTTCAATACGGTAAACTAGTAACATGTTTACTGACTATATATAACATGTCTTTTAAAAACTAAAAAATTAAGTAAATGTAAAAGATGATGAGTAATAAAAAATAATTAATTCCCATTCAATAAAAAAAACAGAAATACATAGTAAGCGAAAATTAAAATAAAAAAAATCTGGTGTGAAACACACGCACAACTTTCTCTTACTCCAGTTTTCAAAAATTTAAGTGTTATGGTTAGTATACCAAATTTAATGAAATTCGTCGGTGTTTTTTTTAATGGAAAAAATCGCTAAAACTGAAAAAAGTATTCAGTAAAAACGCACTTCCGGTGATCTGATTTTTCTTCAAACTCGGAATTTCAACCACATATTTAATTCTAATTAACCCATTTTTTCCCAGTGTTCCATTTTTGGAACGTGAGTTTTATCTGTAAAACTAGCAGGTCTGAGCATGTTCTGAGCGTGCGATCATGTTCTGGCTTGTTTTTGGAAACCTTTAGGATTGGAGACAGTGTAGTGTGCAGAAGCGATCATTGTATTTGTCGTTTTTAACGAGATAAGTGCGGATTATTAAACCTCATTTTTGTTGCCCGTTATGTCTGAAAGAAGGTAAGACAATTTAACTATTTAACCTTTTATATCTTTTATTATTTCTTTTTTTTTATTCAATTATAGTTTAATAATTTGAATAAAAAGTGTTTTAATCAATTTAAACTTATTTTCAATTTTTTATGGCTACATAAATACAAATGTTCCATTTTTGGAACACCAGGCTCTAAAGTTACCTTTGTATGTGTCAATTTAATTTTCATTCTAAGGTTGATTTTTCCATTATTTATTTATTATAGGTTTGGAATCGCGGAGAAATTAATTTCTCTTCTTGAAGAAGACAAAAGTTTCGCTTCAGCAGAAATTTATTTACTGCCACCCGATGATGGAATTGAAAATGATAAGGATAGTAGTGATGAAGATGTTGGGGGAACAATAAACAATTTGTCTGGTCGACAACTTAGAAGTGAAGCTGAAGTTGAAATTGTTCGTATTGAAGAAAGCCTAGCTGAGAAGGAACATGAAGAAGAATTTACTTCCAAAAAGAAAACCGTAGTCAGGAATTGGGTGAAGTCTGATATGGAGCTGAAAATGATCTAAAACTACCTAAAAATTATCCTTTAAAAATTTATTCAGATAGGTTTTTTTAGTTCAATTTCTTTAGCAAATCGTTTGGCCGAATATGAATTGGCAAAAATGTCCTCTAATGACGATAAAGAAATTTCTAAACTTGAAAGAGGTGTATTTGCTTTTCGAACAGATGCCTCTTCGAACTGCATGATTGTAGCATGGAATGAAAACAGAATAGTGCATTTGATAAGCAATTATGATGGAATGGAACCTGTAGGATCAGCAAGCCGATGGGCTGCAAGTGAAAAGAGAAAAGTGACAACTCAACAACCACACTACATTGCTCAGTACAATAAATTCATGGGCGGAGTAGATAGAATGGATGAAAATATAAGTGATTACCGAATATCTATTCGTTCAAAGAAATGGTGGTGGCCACTGTTTGTTTTCTTCATTGATGCTCCACTCAAAATGCTTGGCAGTCACATAGGAGAAATAATCCAAATTCACTTGATTATTTACATTCCAAAAGAAAAGTAGTGCAAACTTATCTAAGGAAATATGCTAATTTACCGGCTGGTGGCGGAAGGCCAAAAACATCAAAACAGATATTAAGCCGTACACCTGAAGGAGTGAGATTTGATGAAAAAGACCATTGGTTGACTGCAGCGGCAAAACAAGGCAGATGTGCTATTTGTAAGAAAAATACCACTAAATTATGTGAAAAATGTAAGGTTAGATTGCTTTTAAATTGTTTTAAAAGTTATCACACCACTCTTTGTAAATAATATTATTTCAAATACAATTAATTGTTGTAAATTTGCGTTTTCAAAAAAAAATCCTTTTTCTACTATTGATAGTTTAGTAGAATAACCAAACCTCTTCATATGCCTGGTGTTCCAAAAAAGGAACAACTGTTTTTTCGATAACTATGGACTGTTCTTAATTACGAAAAGTATAGAACACTTATTTTGGGCCAATAAAACAATATAAACATGAAATTTAAAAAATTATTTGAAAAAAAATAATTCGGGCAAAAATGGGTTAATATTATTCCGATGATATAATTGTATATAAACTGAACTAGCATTTGAAGGAAAACCTAACCTCATCCTCTTCCCCAAAAGTGCCCTTAAATGCATTTTTTTGTTGGAGAAATGTTTCGAATAAACATTGTAGATCTTTTTACGTGCAGTTGATATACCAAATTAAAATAAAATTACCTACTTACTTCCCTGGTGCTACAGCCCGGGTCGAGCCTTGACCTCCAAAAGAAATTGACCCCAATCGTCGCTATCCAAAGCCTTAGACTGCCAATTCCGCGCGCCTAGCCTGGTTGCATCTCTTCCAACCTGGTCCATCCATCGAGCCTTTGGGTGTCCAACCTTTCTGACACCGATGACACGGTAATTCATAATCCTCTTCGGCATTCTGTTGTCTTCCATCCTTAGAACATGTCCCACCCACCGGAGCCTATTAATGCGGATTACTTGCACTGCAGTATTATCTTTATATTTATTGTAAAGCTCTTGATTATGTCTCCTTCTCCATTCACCATTAACTTGGACTGGTCCATAAATCCGCCTTAAAATTTTCCTTTCAAAAATGGCAATCCTTTGCTCGTCCACTTTTTTAAGTGTCCAGCATTCTGAACCGTAAGTTAATATCGGTCGAACCAAAGTTTTATATAAAGTAGTATTGGTTTTTTGAGAGATTAGTCTGGAACTAAAATGTTTGGTGAGTCCGTAATATCATCTACTAGCTGACGCTATTCTCTTTTCAATTTCCTTTGAGAGGTTATTTTCGGAATTTACATAAGTACCCAGATAAACAAAACCCTGAACTACTTCAAACTTATAGTTTCCAATTTGCATATAAGGAGCAGAGCAGTTACTTCCAACTACCATATACTTGGTCTTTTTTCATTTACTACGGTCCCAATTTTTTAGCTGACGCTTCCAATGCTTCGAACGCCTCTCTAATTCCAGCTTCCGACTTGCTTACGATATCAATATCGTCTGCATAAGCTAGTAATTGCACTTGTTTGTTGAAGACATGGCTGTTCGTCTGGATAAGGGAATCTCGTTTTACTTTCTCAAGTGCAATATTAAACAGCAGGCATGCCAAAGCATCTCCCTGCTCTAATTCATTCATTGTTTGTAATGGCTCCGAATGGGAAGACTGTATTCTCACTTTGCATTTAGGGTTGGACATGGTGACCTTAACCATTTCAATCAGCTTTCTCGGGATGTCAAGATCATGCATTGCTCTATACAGCATATTTCTATTAATCTTATCATAGGCTGCCTGAAAGTCTATGAAGAGGTGATGATGTGTCGTAATACCATACTCAGTGGTTTTTTCCAAAATTTGTCGCAACGTAAATATCTGGTCAGTGGTGGATTTTCCCTTAGTGAAGCCACATTGATAATCCTTAATAATAAAATAAAATTACTGGAGTAATTTCCAAGAAAATCGCAAAAAAAAGTGAAAAAAAACAAAAACTAAAATGCTACTTCCGGTTGAGAGATTTTAACAGATAACGTACTGTCAGATCCCATGGTGATACCTAAACGGAAATATCAAGTTTGAACTTTTTGTGATTTCTTGTTTCTGAGCTGTGCTGATCACATATATACATACACACACACACATACAGACATTTGCTAAAAACCCCTTTTTTGGACTCAATGGACCTCAAAACGGATATTTCCGGTGAAAACTCAATATTGAAAAGTTGACACGATTATAATACTTCCTCTTGTTAGGAATAAGAGAAAGTAAAAAATTGATAAACGTATATTAAGGAGGTGAATAAGGGCCATCCTCAATAATGGCTAGTTATAACATAAATATTTAATAAAAGAGACTCCAAAGGATGACCTCTTTCTTACACACGAGGTAATGACAACAAAGGAACCGGTGCTTCATTCTCTCCGAGAAAGATTAGACAGGAATATGATATAATATAATTCAGGCAAAAATGGACTATTTATGAAACTTTGTAGTTGAATTATTACGTGTAAAAATTATTTTTAATTATATTCATTTTCCAACAAATTCAAATAATTCAACATATTGTTGAAAGTTAAGGATCAGCGGAGGGGGTGCCGCGCCCTCTGTGGAGAGGAGTATATTAAAAATTGGCCGCATGCGACGTGAGAGTCCACGATTTCTTTATTTTATTTTTTTTTTCTTCTAGGATAATAACTACTTCACGTACTTTATATTAACAGATTTATTAGATATTATTTTAGCTAAAAGATAAGTCCAAACATAATAACCTAGTGATTAAGGTCACCAACATAAAACGTCACTTTTACCTAAGAAAATCTACAGTTAATTTTTCTTTTTTTTTTACTACTTCCCTCACAGAAATGTCCTTTAGTGTTAATGTGTAAATTTTGTTCAAATGTTCTAACTGTTCTAATGTTGAAAACAAATACACACACGAAAAAAAAGGCTGGGAATGAGAAACAATTCTGTTTGATCTTTAAAAGTTATTTAACGACTTCGCCATAGACATCATAAAAAAAAGAAAAAAAGAAGAGAAAGTAACAAAAAAGTAGAAAACAAACTTTCTTTTAATGAAATTCTCAAAATTTCATGTGACAAAATTCTATTATAATCAGAGATTTTTACAAATATTTGTTGTCTACATTCAAAGAAAATGATGATGGTTGGCAGGGACTAAAGAAAAAAAACTTTTCAATTTTTTTCAACGTTTTGGACATCTTTGGTGTTCTTCTTCAGGAACTCGTCAAGATAGACGAGTTTTAATCTTGTAAAGAGGTTATATGTGGCGTTAAATTTCAAAATGTGATTGTAATGGGAACCGAAGAGAGTGAATATAATAGGTTTGAGATGGAGAGAAATTGGGTTAGATAAGTAAATGAACTAGAAGTAAAGCTGAAAACACTGTATAATAATAGAAAAGTAGCACAAACTGCCTAGACTGAAATATATAAAATGATAGCGAAAGATTTAGGGTGAGAAAGAGAAAAGTTGTTGACGCGCTATGACTGCTGTGTGAACTCTGCTGCAAGACCCTCGATAGACTCCCCCGAAGCTGTATTTAAACAGTTTCTCCCACTCTAGTCTGGCCTAAGCTAGAGAATGAACCTGTCTAATTTTATGTCTCTCTCTCTCTCTCTCTCTTTCTGCTATGGATCCCTCTCTTTGGATCCCATTACATGACATATGGGTTAGTTCGATGTTATTGGCGCTCTCTTCCGGACTATAATGAAATCACTTCTTTACCTTAACTCCCTTCATTACTAGGTAAGAGAAAATAAAAAAATGTGTAAAATAAAGTAGTTTCGTGAGTGTTTCACACCAGATTTTTCTATTTCTAATGCGCTAATCTTTAATTCAAACTTTCGTTTCAAAAATTAATATTCCAGGCAACTCCCTTGTAGGCATAATAGCGGGCAAGATCTGCCAAACTTGGGACCACTTTCCAAACATTTAACTCGCCGATCTCTCCTGACAGTTCCTGGAAGAAGGACACCGAACGCATCAGGAATCGTCGAAAAAATAAACTTTTTTTTAATGTTGAAAGATTTTTCTTAGACCCCTGTCAACCATCATTTTGCTTGTTTCATTACCAAACTTAACTATTATTATATATTACCTACTATTTTATTATTTATTTATATTTATTTTATATTATTTGTTTATATAATATATATTTATTATATGTATATATATTATATATTATTATTTATTATTATATATTATTATATTTCTACTTTCATTTCACTTTGACGCTTACAGCAACAATGAGCACCCCTATTGACATATCTAGAATCACCCAGCTTGATTTAAACATTTGAATTTTGGATTAAAAAAAAAAATCAATTCCAAAAACCTGGACAATCGAATGTTTCTTTAAAGATTATAAAATGAAAATAAAAGCACTAAAAAATTCTTTTAATTAAAGGAAACAAACAAAATTGAAGACTGAAAACACGATAAAGAAATGTTGAATAAAGATAACAGTTGCAACTTAACAAACATTAGTGTTAATTATTATTAAGGATCACGTTTTGTTGATTTATAATGGATATAGTAAGCATAACAACAAGGTGCTTACATTACGTGAGAATATATATTATCTCTAGCAAAATACATAAATCTATTTATATACATATATGTTTGTACAATACACCTGGGAAGGTGCCTACAGCTTAGTTGGTGGTAAGGGGGGTATTTGGCAACTAACATTTCAGTATATCGTTAATTTTCATACATTATTATATTCCACTTAATATCTAAGTACATATAAATCTTACTACCAATATAAAACAAATTAACTTAATTGCATTTTCCTTTCTTTTTTTTTTATTAAGAGTTTCACAAGCAATTATGCAAATAGATTCCAATTTACCGCAAGTATTTGTGGATGCTGATTTATCAGTGATAATCAGCAAAGTTTTCTTAAGAATTCTCAGGCATAAGGATGATTCATGATATGGAGACTTTCCTTGTAAATAGCGAAATTAGAGGGTAAGGTTTTCAAGAAAAGAGGTTAGAATGTGATGAAAGCCTAATAGAGAAAGGTTTATCAGGTTAAGTTTGTATTATATTTAGTGGTTGAGCAAAGTTCTACTCCGGATTCCATTGATTGCTGCTAGCTGTAAGCTGTAGGAATTGTTTATTTGTTCTATATTATTCTGTCGCGTAATTCAGTAAGAAGAGTGAAAAGAATAGAAGAAGGTTCGTTGAAATGAGTAAATGGATTCGAATAAGTAGTTGGGTCTATAATCCTGGAAAACATATCGGAGACTTTTCCATGATTTGACAGTCTCAATAGGTTTGCCATCATCAGATCGTCTTGATAATCAATGTGATAACTTAGACTAACACAATGCCTATTCAGGATACAACCTACTCTGTTAGTCCTATACACCCTACACTTTTATACGAGTATGTTCAATATTCCCAGTAGGACCGAATCGGAAACTGACCATAAAAGAAGCTGCCTAGCTCGGAAAGAATATCTGTGATGAATGAGGTTGTTACAACTGTCACTTGTCAGTAGGAAGGTCTAAGTAATGATTTTATTATTTTTAATCTAAGATATACTGGATCTATGTTAGAAGTAAGATAGACAGTGTGAAATAGATGAACGTATGATCAGTAAAGGATATTTACGAAGTCTCTCACGGACCTTTCTCTGGTTGAATCCCTTACTAGACAGTGTGATTTAAAAAAACACCTCAATGTATTATTCTTTGTTGTATTTTGGATGAACGGAAAACTAACACTAACTTAAAAAGTGACTGTATCTGCTCCGACAGTCAAGCTGCACTGAAGGCGTGAGTTTATATGTCTTCACTTCCATGTTGGTCTTAGTATGTTCTAGAAGATTGGAAGAGCTTTTTCTTTGCAGGACGTACTTCTAGCCAATGGAAACTGGATAGACTAGGTCTTATGAGAATTTTTAGGAATGAGAGGTAGACAGTTTTGCCAAATTAGGAGCCTCTCTCCCTATTATTGGTCCCGGGTGTGGCTTTAGGCACACGTCTGTCAAGTTTCCAGTCATGGATAGGTTAACAACATTCATCTGTATGGATGAGCGCAGTGGGTTGTCGACTTGTCGACCGTCTAGAACGCTTATTGGGAGGATCTGAACAGGGCAATCAGTGAGATGTTGCTGTGCCTTTCACGGACTCTCTTAGGCATCTGATTTGGATCCCTTACTGGGCATTGTGGTATAAGGAGTCATCTTTGCTCCTTTTGTAGACTTTGTGAGACAGAGAAAGCAACACTCTCTTATATTGCTCGTCCATATTGCTTGGGTAATGAGGAACAAGCCCTTTGGTCGGAACAAGATGTCTATCGAAGAGCTTAGGCTATTTCCCTTTCAGGTTATGGTCCAATTCGTTTCGAACTAAGGTGAATCTTAGATGGATTAGATCCGTGTCTGTATTTATATGTTCTAAAGCCGATTTGATGTGTTTTTCTTTGAAGTAGTTATATGGACCCAGTGAGGCTTTGGATAGCTTAGATTTCATCCCTTCCCACACTACGCAAATCGAATCAATTCTATTACCCGTGCGAATCGCATACAAGTTAGCAGACAGATGACCCAAAAATAAACACGGGAGATGACTAATCTTTGGGTGACTTAAAAGAAGCGTTCAGTTAGAATGATGTAGCAAGTGTTACCACATAGGAATGCCTTTAAGCTAGTTTACAGTCCAAGAAGAAACTGCGCAGTAGTGCTCCATAGGTGAAGATGCCATCAACAACGCCTAGTTTTGCTGAATTTGAAAGTAATACGTATTAATAAAAAAGTTTTTAAAAATAAACTGAACAGATCAAGGCAGCTAACAAAATTAGATCAAAGATAAGCATATCTCCTAAGAAATCTATAAATAAAATGTTAAAGAAAGGAAACAAGAGTATGCAACTCTTGAATAAAAAAAATTCCAGTGAAGGCCGGACCTCTGGAGATAAATGTGAGAAACTAATTTTCCTTTTATGTTAACTACTGTAACATCAACTCTTCACTACCATTTCCGGTCCTATTAAAACAAATAACAGGAAGTAGGTCCGTAGTTAACATTCTCTAACATTAAGGTGTAAGTGTGTTTATACTACCTTTAAAAAGAATTCCTACAAAAATTCAACTTGTTACTTGGTTAACAATAAAAACAATTCTAATAGGCTTAACATAACAAATTATTTGTTTTTATTCAGCTAAAGCAGCCTTAACATTGTGTTGAAGAAAGCTAGTCTTTTTTATTTAGCTATGCCTAATTTACATGACGTACTAGTTTGCTTAATAAGTTAGATTTACAGTTTGCCCAAGTGGCATACCTTATTATTGTTGCGAGTAACTCCGATTATATTCGGGAACATGAATAAACAACTTGAATAAAAATGTAGAAATTGGAAGGCTGCATGTTTAGACACAAGCCTGAATAACAAAAGACCACCAATAATTGCAGCGATATACCGATGTGCAGCCTAATTTCCTCATAATTAATCGGCCAATCGGCAGGGCTTAGATCTCAGAGGTAGTAGATGATGATTTTTACTCATTTTACTTATCTTTTTTACAAAATCATATCACATACTCTTACCATATTCCTTTCTTATCAGCAAAAACTTATGTATGCAAGATTAGGAACAGAAGGAATAAATAAAAAAAATCTGGTATGAAACACTCACTCGACTTTCTGTTACCATTTTACTAAATTATAATTGATAGCTTCCTTCAAACTTATAATTCTTTACTGAAAGTTGAGTAATCTTAAATATTTTTTGAGGGAACACGTACCTTTCAGTTTTTTACTTTCTCTTACTCCTGGTACGAGGAAGTATTGTAATCGTGTCAAATTTTCGATAACGAGTTTTCACCGGAAATATCCGTTTTAAAGGTCCCCTGCGTCCAAACAAGTGATTTTAGCAAATGGTTTCTCGCGAGCGCGTGTGTGTGTATGTATGTATGTGAACAGCATAGCTCAAAAATGAAAAACCTTAGAAAGTTGAATCTTTATATTCCGTTTAGGTATCACCATAGAATCTGACAGTACGTTATCTGTCAAAATCCTCGACAACCCGAAGTACCAATTTACTAAACGATTTTTTTCACTTTTTCGCGATTTTCTCCAAAAAAAATTACTCCGAAATTTTCTTGAAACTTCCTAAATAAATTACAAATTTAAAGATCTACAACTTTTATTTAAAAAAATTTCTCTGGAAAAATTCATTTAAGGGCAATTTTGGGGGAGGGTTATGTTCTTCTCTAAAGTGCTGGCCTAGTTGATTTACAATTCTACCATCCAAACAAAATTAATTACAAATAATAGGTGGCTAAAATTCCGAGTTTCAAGAAAACTAATAAACCGGAACTACGCTTTTAGCGAACATTTTTTTTTCAGTTTGCCACGAACTCCAACTAATTTCATCAAATTTGGTACACAAACTCTAAAAATTTATCAATAATAATTTGAATTGGTGTTTCACACCTTTTTTTTTTTTTTTGAGGGAGCCAGAAGTTCCCAAAAATAATTTTTTTTTAGGAAAAGTTTCAATAAAAGTGATAGGGCTCTTTAGGTTTAGTAAGTATCCCAAGTTTAGTGGAAACCGTTGGGGTCTTTATGAAGAAAATTAAGGAAAACTGAAAAAAAAAAAAAAAGCATGTACGAAAGTCGTATTGTTCAATCCATCTTCTTCATATTCTGAATATTGGTCACATATTTTTCTTATTTGAATAGGAATAATAAACTAAATTGAAATAGAACATTAAAGGAATATATACGTAACATCACCTCCCCCTCCCAAACAACCCTTTAAATGAGATTTCCCGAGAAAAATGTTTCAAAACTAAAATTCATAGATGCACCTAGAAAGATGTAGATCTTCTATAGAAAGACCTAGAGCGTGCTGCCAGCGCTTCCTAGCCGCCACTAGGAGAGCTTGAGGTACGTTACAGTATTTTGTCGCTGATTTAAAATTATTTTAATTATTATTTCTTAACACAAAAACAATTAATGTCTAATTGTTCAACATTATTATTATTATTATTATTATTATTATGATTAGAAATCTTTATTAACAAAAATATTAAAATATAGAAAGTTTAGTAAAAGTGGAATGAGATATAAAAGTAAAATAGTATCTAGTGTGTTTGTGTGTTGGCAAGTTTTTATTAGAAGAGTGACAACAAGAAGTTATGAGGACAACATAGTCTTAATACAATCAGGAAAAGCTTTATTGGTAGACAAGATGAAAGCACTGCGAGTGTTTCCCTTCGTTACACAACCAACTGTATTTATTAGAGAATAGATCCATGGATTAAGGGGCTGGGATCATAAAATCTCCAACATCGCTAACTTGGATATATTTACTGACATGAATTTTTTTTTTTTTTTTATTCTTTTAATTTATTAACTTTTAGATTCATCCAATATATAATAAAGGTACTTTTTTTTTTGTCAATAGCCTACAAAATATTTTTCAATCTCTCATCCTATTGAAAGTTTTCTTCGTAGCAACTTTTTCTCAAAAGATTTTTTTAGAGAATTAACCAGCCCACTCTTTATTTAAAAAAAAAATAATAATAATACCTTTTCATGTCGATTTATTATACATTTTGTAATTTAGTTTCTTTTTTATTTTTACTTTCGCTCACTCCTAGTAAGAGGAAGTATTGTAATCGTGCCAAATTTTCGATATCGAGTTTTCACCGGGAAATATCCGTTTTCAGGTCCCCTGAGTCCAAAAAAAGTGGTTTTTTAGCAAATGGTCTGTGTGTGTATGTGAACAGCATAGCTCAAAAACAAAAAATCGTAGAAAGTTCAAACTTGATATTCCGTTTAGGTATCACCATAGGATCCGACAGTTGGTTATCTGTCAAAATTCCTCAACCGGAAGTACTGCTTAAATAGTTTTTGTTTTTTTTCTTTTTTCGCGATTTTCTCAAAAATTGTTCCGATGATTTTCTTGAAACTTGGTATATCAAGTATTCATACAATGAGCTTCAACTTTTATTTGAAACATTTCTTCGGGAAAATTCATTTAAGGGGAGGGGGCGCCTTTTGGAGCGTGGTTAGGTTTCCCTCTAAAGTGCTATTTCAGTTTACTATACAATTCTGTCATCTAAATAATATTAATCAGAATTAAATATGTTGTTGAAATTCCGAAATTGAAAAAAATCTGATAACCGGAAGTGCATTTTTACTGAAATGTATTTTTATTTTTCTGGTATTTTCTCGAAAACGGCTCCAACGATTTTCTTTGAAGTATTAATGTTTACTATACGTATAAAGAGCTACAACTTTTATTTGAAACATTTCCCCTGTTAATGTCATTTAAGGGGGCTTTTGTGGAAGTGGTGGGGTTATGTTTTTCTCTAAAGTGCTACCACAGTTGATTATATAATTCTATCATCCAAACAAAATTAATTAGAAATAAATAGATGGCCAAAATTCCGAGATTCAAGAAAATTAGTAAACCGGAAGTGCGCTTTTACTGAACAGTTTTTTCAGTTTTCGACGAATTTCGTTATATTGTAAACAAACTATAAAATTTGTCAATTATAATTTTGAGAACCGGAGTAAGAGAAAGTTGTGTGAGTGTTTCATACCAGATTTTTTTTTTTATTTTGTAACTTTAATTTTTTTTCTTTTTTTTTAAGAATTTTGCAATAAAAAATAAAAATTTGGTACGAAACACTTATATGGACTTTTGCTTATCGTAATTAATTGAATTTAATCAAGAAATTTTCTTTAAAATTGCCACATTACAATGTTAAATTGGACTGGCCATAAAAATATTATTGGTGAAGATTTTATTCCTATGTCAAAAACCAACCAACAAAGCTTTGATTTCAAATAAAAGTGATATGTTTTTATTATCTATGCAGCAAATATAATGGGTTTGATGAAGGAGAGAAAATAGTTTAGTTCAAATTAATAAACTAGATATGGCTGAACACTGTATAATGAAAAAGTGACACTGACTGCCCTGGACTTTACACTAAAATAACAGAGAATGGTAGCGAGGTAAAGAGTAAGGTAGATGATACGTTGTGACTGCCAAGTGAATTCTGCTATATGACTCGTATATCTGACTCGTCGCTGTGTTTAAGCAGTTTCTCCCACTCTAGTCCGAAAGAGTGGTCCTGTCATTTTTGTCTCTCTCTTTCTCTGATATGGGTCCCTCTCTCAGGATCCTATTACAGTTTAAGTATCCCAAGTTTAAAGAAAATCTTTGTTACCGACATTATTCCAAAAAAGCTCAAAAACTTATTCTGTAAACTTGCGCTTTTGGTTAACCGATTTTCTTTCAAATTTGGAATTCCAGCAATACATCTAATATACATTAATATTATATAGATGGTACAACCATATATTGTATTGAAGGGACTTGATAGGGAAGCTTATCTTTCACTATTCCCCAGAAGAATTCCCCCCCAAAAAATTCAATTTTCTGGGGAAAATGTTTCAAATAAAAGTGATAGTGTAGTAGTTATGTGTGTAGATAGCAAACATACAAAGTTTAAAGAAAATTGTTTGAACTGTTTTTTTGAGAAAATCACGAAAAACTTTTAAAAAAAATAAAGTGGTTGATGAATTTTGCCCGAAATTTTCGGACTGATGCGGTGGTAGGTAATACATAAACAGAATAACCAAGTTTCCTTTCACTTTTCGCGATATTTTGTTAAAATCTAGAAAGAGATGTGGAACTCTGTCCTCTATGTAATTCTCGGGCTAAGGGAAGACGTCTTTTTTTTCATTGAGGAGTGTATTACTAAAATCTCCTCTTTATCCCCAACCCTCTTTTCTGTATATATGAATGATCTGCCTTTATCCATTGTCCATTCCAGCTACCACCTTTATGCCGATGACTCCCAGATTTACCTGTCCTTTAAGCCTTCTGATCTTCAAGATGCAATAAACAAGCTGCAGGATGATCTTAACAACATTAATTCGTGGGCAGTAGCTAACATGCTTTCCCTTAACCCAGACAAATCCAAAGCCATTGTCATTGGTTCCCAATTCCTCATAAACTCCACTGCTCCCTTCCCCACCCTTTTCCTCAACAACATCCCGATAAAATATTGTTCTTCTGTTAAAAACCTCGGAATCATCTTCGACCAAAACCTCTCCTGGAAAAATCACATCTCCCACAATAACCGCCAATCCATATTTATCCTCAGACAGTTCAACATCTCCCGCCATCTCCTCCCAGCGAAGACCCGTCAACTCCTTGTGACCTCCCTTATATTCCCCCATTTCGACTATGGTTGCTTAGTGTACGGGGGACTCTCTGGAGATCTCGAGGCCAAACTTAAACGTCTTATGAACTGTTTTATTCGTTTTATCCTCGGAATCCCCAGAGACTCCCGCATATCGCACTTCTACCACGAGTTGAACTGGCTCTTCCCTATCTATCGTCGCCAGTACTTCTTAGGCTCTTTACTCTTTCAAGTCATCCAATTTCAAAGACCCTCGTATATCTTTAAACTTCTGAAATTTAAATCGTCTGTCCACACCCGTAACACACGCTCCCGTCCTTCCGATCTTTATACTCCCTCCCGCCATACATCCGCTTTTCAAAAATCCTTTGTAATCCGTGCCACCTATTTATGGAACTTCTTACCTTTGTCTATCCGTCGTGCCTCCACTATTGATACCTTCAAGTCCCGTCTTTTTCACCACCTCTTATCCTCACAAGTCTCTCCGAACCCTTAGAAGATTCCTCTCTTTCCTCCTTATCATTCATGGCTTAATCATTTTCAATAATTATTATTATCAATTATTACTAATGATATATATACATAATTGTCAAGGCCAGACATACTAGGCCACTTGTATTTTGTATTATTGTTCCTAAGGGACTTATGTCCCGGGACAAGAATAAAATTTTTCATTTCATTATTATTCTTCTAGAACTTAGACATTTGGCTGTAAGAAATTATCCAGAACTCAGTTAATATCTCTCCTAAATTCATCTTCTTGCCAATCAATTCTTAATAATTATGAAGGAAAAGTATCGTGAGTTTCGGTCTTTTTTTGAAAAAAATAAAAAAACTTAAATTCTTGCCAACGTTTCGACAAATATATTGTCTTTTTCAAGGCATAAAAAATAAAATAAAAAATAAAAACTATTAAATAATCTTTAAAACATATCAAAACTTGAAAACTTATGTATAATTTTGTAAATAAAAAGTTGACAACACCTCAACAATACCGAGAATAGTGAACAAATAAACCTTAGCGTCCTCACCCTTAGCCACTCTAAATTTCACGAAAAAAAACTAAATATCCTATCCAAACTTTTTCAGAACAATGGTTATCCGAAATCTTTATGTAAACAAATTTTTGAATTGCCTCATAACAATAGCATTTTGCCCCGTATTTCGGATAATAACCAAATCTCATCCTTGAATCCCAATTCCACATCTATTCCGAAATATATCTCCTTTCCTTATATGAGAAACCTATCAGAAAAAATATCCAAAGTCCTCAGACCATATAACATTATTCTAGCACATAAAACAACGAATACAATACGCAAACTGTTCACTAAATTAAAAGACCCTATGCCGACTGAATTACAATCAAGTATTATTTACAAAATAAATTGCCTGCAATGTCCAGCCACTTATATTGGACAAACGAAACAATATTTAAAGAACAGGTTATACCAACATGACTGTGACTGTAGAAAAAACAAACCTAACTCTGACAACATAACAAAAACAGGATTTATTTGTTCACTATTCTCTGTGTTGTTGAGGTGTTTTCAACTTTTTATTTACAAAATCATACATAAGTTTCAAGTTTGATATGTTTTAAAGATTATTTAATAGTTTTTATTTTTTTTTTTTTTTTATGCCTTGAAAAAGACAATATATTTGTCGAAACGATGGCAAGAATTTAAGTTTTTTTATTTTTTTCAAAAAAAGACCGAAACTCACGATCCTTTTCCTTCATACAAGCAACGGTCGAGAAGAATCTTCCTTAATAATTATGCATGACACGCCTGGCAGTATCGTTTTATCAGCTTGACCATATTTCAATTTCTAATTTTTCTATCTTTTCCTATATTTAGTTATTTTTATTTATTTATTTTTCTACTTTTTTGTTTTATTGTTTTTTATTTTCCTTATTATACTGTTCACTGATCACAATAATTGATAAAAAATCAACATCCGGCAGACGGATAACTTATCCATGCTGTATATATGCTTGTTTTTTTTGTGTGTGTTTATATGACAAATTGTATCTATCTTCTTTCTATATAAATAAAGTATTTATTATTATTATTATTATTATTATTATTATTATTATTTATTCTGTTAAAACACACAATAAAATAATGCAATCTAGCGGTGAAAATAATTGTTATTATAGTGTTATTTATATAGATAAAATTTTTTTTAGACGTAAGAGAAGTTATAAATTTTAGACGTAAAGAGTTTCAGGTTGATTCTGAAGGTTGGGCTAATTATCGAATTATAATATATGCAGAAAATGTTTTGACACTACTTTATGAATAATTATTATATTGCTAAAGTTATGATAGAGTTATAAATAGTAAGGAAAATTTATAAGAGCAGTTATAATTTGTATGTTAGTATATTATAAAGTAACTATAGGAAGAGAGTGAAAAGCGCAAAGTTGTGGTATGCTAGGCTACATCGATTATGATACATAAAGAACGGCAGAAAGTTACCGTAGAAACAGGTGTATACATCTGGCATATTCCATTGTCATGGAGAACTAAAGCCGTCACAATCTTCTAAACATGCTCATCTTAGTGTACTGCCTCTCTACTCATCCCGCTCTCTATTTCATTATATAATGCTTTTCACTCCAACTTTATGTAAACTAAGCTGTTTTTTTTTTCGCCCTTTATTCTTATACATTCTTATACGTATATACAAAATATATATATAATAAACCATTATGATATACAACAATAAATCTATATCAACAAATATATAACAAAGATCCGATTTGCTTATAACGTCCCCAGTTTCTTTTAAGAAATCATGTATACAGATTATTTAATAATATAAGTTGTTCAATCCTTACATGTGTCTAATTATTTTTTTTTTTAAATAAATTTTTATATTTTGTATGCAAACTAAATATTAAATTAGAAGATATAAGAGATTTGTTTCCATGACAGCTTGGTTCTGAGTTCAATTAATGGTGTACTAACTACTACAACTCTTAGACAGAGTAACAATACTCAAGTTTAGTGCGTCTACTAAGACAAGGTGAAAAGTTCTTAGCCAGGCCCACAGATGGCTCTGCTACAAATGAAATTACTGTTTTATTATGTTGGCACACCTGTTGCAAAAATAAACAACAGATGTGAATTTGATCAGGCAAATAGTTTGTTTTAAACGGCTATTTAAAATAAGCTATTGTGTGTTTTTGACAAAATGAATAAACTTGAATACCGTTCCGTCATAAAATTCTTCATTTTGAATGGTTTTATCGCCAACAGAAATTCATCCAAAGTTGGAGGAAGTGTATTTTACCTTCGTTTATCACAGTAAAAAAAAATGGGCAGCTGAGTTTAAATGTGGTCGTATATCGATTGAAGATGGTCCACGCGAAGGACGGCCAAAAACTAATAAAGAAAATATCGAGAAGATACAAAATATGGTTGTAAATGATCGACGATTAAAAGGGTAGGATTAGAAGAAAGGGTACGGCACATTTTATACGAAGAACTCAGTAGAGAAAGCTTTGCACAAGATAGGTGCCGCATTTGTTAAATGCTGATCACAAACAAATGAGGAATTGAGTTTCTCAGCAGTGTTTGTGCCGTTTTAAAAAGAATCCAACCAATTTTCTGCGCCGATTTGTTACGATGGATGAAACATGGGTTCACCACTTTAAACCTGAGTCAAAACAACAGTCCAAGTCGTGGGTAGAAGCCGGTGGCTCTGCACTGAAGAAAGCAAAAACGCAAAAACAATTGCACCGGCTGGAAAGGTTATGGGCTAGTATTTTTTGGGATTACAAAGGGGTTCTTTCAATTGACTACCTGCTAAGGGTCAAATAATTAAAGGGGAATACTATGCACTTCTTCTTGACCAGCTAGATGAAAAAATTAGTGCCTGTTTTGCAAAAGAAAAAAATCCTCTTTCACCAAAGCACCCATCCACAAAGCCGCTTTGGCAATGGGAAAATTGAGGAATTTAAGTATGAATTAAAGGAACATCCTCCCTATTCGCCAGATTTGGCTCCCTTGACTTTCATCTATTCCCAACCTTAAGAAATTTGTGGCTGGAAAATGTGTTGGGTCAAATGAGGAGGTGATAGCAACGGTGAATGGATATTTTGAAGACCTTCCAGAATCGCACTTTAGGGACGGAATCCAGTTATTGAAGAAACATTGGTCCAAATGAATTGAACTAAAGGGAGACTACATTGAAAAATAAATGCATTTTTAAAATAAAAAAAACTCATTTTTACTACTAGGCCCAGTACTTTTCACCTTGCCCACACTTATATTTGTTTTTAAATATGCAGAATATATATTGGTGAGAAAATAAATATATTGTAAGTAAGTGAAACAAAATATCTCAAAAAATTGAAAATCGTAGAAAGCGGCATTTGACACCCTGATGGTTAATAAGATTTTAGACAAAATCTATCAACTAGGATTGAGACTTTATTCAATTATGACTTTTTACTTACTCTCTTAAAGAGATGAAGTATTGCGCGAAATATTGATATCATGTCGAATTCTCGAAATTAAATATATATACCTGAAATACTTATTTTGAGGTCCTTTGGGAAAAGGTTTTCTAAATTAAATGTTTTCAGAGAATGTAATGAGGAATGCAATCGTCTATAAAGATGCTAAGAAATTGTGAAAACCCCTTTTTTTTCCGCAGATTCCAGAATATGACAGTCGCAAATATGTGCGCAACTTGCTATGCGCCCAAATCATTGCTAACTTTGTTATTTCAAATGGAAATCACCAACTTTTGATTTTTTTCTCTGAAAGTAGATTTGTTTCCATGAATAATGAGCCTTAGAAAATGAAAATCAGACCAGTAATTTCGGAGGCATATTTTTTTTTAAAATAGGGAAAAATTCGTAGTGATGGTTTCGCTTGCTTGTTGAATCTTTTTCCTTTCTCCTTTCTTTTATTAATTTTTTTTTTTTTGTCTCAACTTTGAACATATTCTGTCTATAAACAAAAGTATTGAACGAAATGAATTAGTTCGTCACTTTAGTTTCAGTTTCCATTATGCCGCTCGCTCCAAGTTATTCTTCTCTCAAGAAAAGTCGCATATTTTCGAAATTTTCATCGAGGGTAATAGAAATTATAAACGAGCTGCAAAGTGTTTACAATTCCCGCAACGAATTCCTCCAAATCGTTTTACAATTTATGCAAGTATTTATGTGTTTTAGGAAGACAAGTTCAGCTATTCAGCTGGACCACGGGGATAAAGGGTAGGCCCACAAGGAATTTCAATAATGAATTGGACCCTTAGTTTTAGGCTAGACTGCAAGGTTAGGTTTGTAGGGTTTTCTCGTACGCCCCCAGGAATATTGAGAACTCAGGGCGTAGGAAAGTGCACGGTTGAATGAACGAGCTTACTGTGCAAGGGTGTATATAAATTTTAAATCGGAATTAATAGAAGATAGGTTAGGGGATAGGTTAGGATCCTTGTCTCCCCAGGAATATCGGTGGCCTGTAGGTTAGGATTGGTTTAGGAGTTAAGTTCATTTTTATTGTTTTGAGGCATCACGCTCAGCGTTAGGGCACCATTCAGGTTGGGGGCTTCTTTATGGGCGGGTAAGCGCGAGAGCCCAGGGACCGCCCACCCAGTGTGCCTTTTTTCAATAGCAAAAACTAAAAAAAAAAAAATGAATTGGTCATTCTCTTGCATTTTCAAGAAAATCCATATAGTTCTCTCCGTCAGGGGACTAGAGCTTTGAGAATTTCTAAAAATGCAATAGGAACTGCACCCCAGTAGAATTTCCACCCCATAATGTCCTCATGTGGAACACGGTTTTCGCACAGGTGAAAAAGCTTGGCGTTCAAATTGCTTGACGTGGTTCTGGCAGGGACACCTGATTTTTTTGTACGAATTTGACTGTGGTGAGACAAGGCAAAATTTATCAACAATGGATTTTTTCGAACCTGGGCTGTGGAGAATCCATCTTCACGTCACTTAATCCAGTCATCATCACAAAATCCAGGCTTTAGCAAGTAAGCAATTAAACCGTCACTACGAATTTATTCCTATTTTGAAAAAAATCATATCTCCGGAACCGCTTGTCCGATTTTTATGTTTTTGGGCTCATTATTCATGAAAAAAAATTTACTATCAGAGAAGAAAAATAAAAAATTTGGGGTTTCCATTTGATATAATAAAGATAGCACCCATTCGGCACTTAGCAAATTGAACATATATGTGCGACTGTCATGTTCTGAATCTACGCAAAAAAAATGCGATTTCCGGTTTTTTCATTCCATCCTCAAAGAGTCAAGAGATACCGGAAATGCGTATTTATTTTTCTTCTCTTTTCTTTTCAATTTGATTGATTTAGAAAATGAAATAAGCGTATAACTGATCTCAAATATCATTATTAAAGGAAATATTTGGATCAATATTATAAATTTTTATACTAGATAGATAAATGTATTTTAGTAGTGCAAGCCGTCCACAATAACATAATGAGGAATGCAATCGCCTATAACAAAACTGTAATAGCGTGGCAGATAAAAGGCAACAACAACAACCCTAGATGGAGTAATTTCCCGCTAGAGATCACTACAACAGCTATAATAGATACCCTATTACAGGGTTTCTAAAATGGAGGAAATATACTAGCACTGTAATCACTGGAAACTGTATTCTAGTTCTCTATTATTCCTTATAATATAACAGCTCTAATACTGTACAGTCAGCTACTATTATAGTCAATGGCGGAAGTGAACAAGGGAGGAGATTCACAAATAAGTAATAAAATTGTACTTTATTAGGTAATTGGACATTTTCTGAATAAAATCAAGTTTGCAATTTGAAATGCATATTTCGAATGTACCTTCTTAAAAAGCAATACCTATTTATTCAGGCGAGCTTATCCATCCAACTACCAACCCATTAATATTTTTTTAAACGAATATAAAATTTAGCAGTTATACGTTGGAATCGAACCGGGAACTTCCCACTTCCAAGTCTATGCTCATAACCACTACACCAACACCCGCCCCGAATGTACCTCAAGATTTTTTTTTGTATTTCGCAGAGATTCTGGTGACTTTAACTATAATTTTCTTTTCAATAACAGAATTACAGTAATCTAACTTTTTACTTTCACTTACTCCCAGTAAGAGGAAGTAACTATGATAGTGTCAAATTTTCGAAACCGAGTTTTCACCGGAAATACACGTTTTCAAGTCCCCTAAGTACGGAAAAAAAATGTTTTTAGCGAATGGTCTGTATGCGAGTGTGTATGTGTGTCAGCATCTTCAATATCTCAAACATGTAAAATCACAGGAAGATCAAACTGGAAATTCAGTTAAAGTACTAACACCGCATCAGGACATGAAAGTTTCGGGTCAAATCTACTGGAAGTGCGGATGGGAATTACTGAGTTTTCACCGGAAATATCCGTTTTGGGGTCCACTGAGTGCAAAAAAGTGGTTTTTAGCAAATGGTCTGTGTGTGTGTCTCTGTGTATGTATGTGAACGGCATAGCTCAAAAACGAAAAATCGTAGAAAGTTCAAACTTGATATTCCGTATAGGTATTACCATGGGATCTGACAGTGGGTCATCTGTCAAAATTCCTCAACCGGAAGTACCACTTTACTAGTTTAGGTTTTTTAAGGTTTTTGCGAATTTCTCAAAAATGGCTCCAACAATTTTCTTCATACTGAGTATATCAACTTACACATACTAACAGCTACAACTTTTATTTAAAACATTTCTCTGGAAAAATTCATTTAAGGGCAATTATGGGAGAAGGGTGGGGTTAGGTTTTCATCTAAAATGCTATTTCAGTTTATTAAACAAATCTATCATCAAAAATAATGTTAATTAGAATTGAATATGTTATTGAAATTCGGAGTTTCAAAAAATCAGATAACCGGAAGTGCGTTTACATTACCACTATAATAAATGATTTTTTTTTTTCACTTTTTTGCAATTTTCTCAAAAACGACTCCGACGATTTTCTTGAAACTTCATATATAAACTAAACATACAAACATCTACAACTTTTATTTAAAACCTTTTCTCTGGGAAAATTCATTTAAGGGCACTTTTGGAGGAGGGGAGGTGTTATGTTTTTCTCTAAAGTGCTATCATAGTTGATTATACAATTCTATCATTGAAACAAAATTAATCAGAAATAAATAGATGGGCCAAAATTTTGAATTTCAAGAAAATTAGTAAACCGGAAGTACGCTTTTACTGGACAGTTTTTTTGAATTTTCGACGAATTTCATTAAAGTTGGTACACAAACTATAAAATTTGTCAATTATAATTTTGAGAACTGGAGTAAGAGTAAGTTGTGTGAGTGTTTCACACCAGATTTTTTGTTTTTGTAGTTCTGGGGGTCAACAATAACGTTTAGCTTTCTTCGAAAGTACTATTTCATTACAATGTGTGATACTGCCAGTTATATAATATTATTGTACGTTTGAAGAATACGCTAGAATACTGTCTGAAAAAATCACTTATTCGTAAATGCGGTTTTACAAAATAGGCTTCAGATTTTTGGAATTTTTCACGAAAATGGTAGCTATTATTTAATGTAACTTTAGTATAAATAATTGTCACAAAATTGACAAATTCTGAAAGAAAATTGAACTTAACGGGCATTTTGGATGCGCTAAAAATTATAGTTTCTTATAATTTTTTTCCTCTCATAATACTGATTCAGCAACGTTTTGAGGTTTCATTGGAATCATACCATAGACGGGCTCGCATTAAAAAACAGTCAGGAGCTGAATTGGGTGTGATTTTTTTCATTAAAAGACAGACATTAATGAAGTAATTCACTAGTGGTAGATATGGGAGTATAGTGCAGTCCTATTTAGTAAGTTTTAGAGATTTAACTTAGTTACTTAGTGTTTAAACAGTTTTTTTTATGACTTGCATAATCAAATTAAAATGAATATGGGAAGAGTTTTTATTCACAGTAAAATCAGGAAGTATTCTGGGTGCCTTATATTAAAATTTTTGAACACTTAATATGTACTAAGAATTATTTTAAATGAGTCCTTGATTATCTTTTTAAATCAACAATAAAACTATCAACTTGTATTAAACATTAAGAAACTATTTAAGCAACTAAGTAATGAAGTTATCCAAGTGATAAACTAAGATATTTCAATTTATGATGGACTTAATAATAACAATACCACAAATATTCTGGGATTAATATTCATTCATTCGATAAAGTTTGTGTGCAGTATAGCGATAATACTGTCTGTCTCTCTCGCTCTCTCACACACACACACATATACAGGAAGTTCACTGCAATGCTTCCATTTCTAGATTTGCTGAGCTTGTGGTTTCTAGTAGTATTACAAGTTCCGAGTGAAAGGGGACTTCATCTATAAGCACTCCTCAACTATTTGGAAGTATCAGCTTATCGTCAGCTGTTTCCAACTTTCATATGTAATATGAAGTTAATAAGACTTCCGTAGAATTATTAAATAAATATCAATTTATCACTTCTTTGTCAGTAACATTCAAAACAATTTAAATGATCATGCGTAAATAAATACGTATAATTAGGAGGTTGTAGTAAATTTTTACTTTCTCTTAGTAAGAGGAAGTATTGTAATCGTGGTAAAACTTTCGATATTGAGTTTTTCACCGGAAATACACGTTTTGAGGTCCTCTGAGTCCAAAAAAGTGGTTTTTAGAAAATTGTGTGTGTGTGTGTTTATGTGAGCAGCTCAAAAACGAAAAATCACAGAAAGCTGAAGAAAATTAGATAATCTGTTTAGATATGTATGCCCATGGGATCTGACAGTAAGTTGTCTGTCAAAACTCTTCAACCGGAAGTACCACATTACTGATTTTTTTTTTTTTTCATTTTTTGCAATTTTCTCTGAATAATGGCTCCGAGTTTCTTTAAACTTGTCTACATTAATTCATACAATATATTAAGATCTACAATTTTTATTTGAAATATTTTTCTGGAAATCCCTTTTTTAAGAGGGGTGGAGCTGATGGTCAACTCCGCTAAGACACCTTGGTTCCATTTGCCAGAAGAAGGACTGTTGAATGCTTCAGCACATCGAACTTCTTCGGAAGAACTCTGGAGGTATCGTTCAAGTGAAATATCTGGGGATCATTCTGGACTCCAGACTCACCTGGAGAGCGCATCTAGAACATGTTACACAGAAGGCAAAGAAGTCGCTCTGTGGAGTCACTAGAGCCTGCGGGAAAACATGGGGTCTCTCCCCGAAAATAGCCCACTGGCCCTATACTGCGGACCATCATACCTGTCCTCACTTATGGTGCAGTGGTGTGGTGGCCAAAAACGGAACAGCAGGTCGCGAGGAAGAACCTATCTGGGGTGCAAAGGCTGACATGCCTGCTGATTTCGGGGGCATTTTGTACGCTGCAATGGCTGCATTGGAAGTACTAGTGGGGTTACCTCCGCTGCATCTTTTGATACAAGCAGAGACAAGTGCTAGTGCGTAGAGACTAATGAACAATGTCCAGTGGAAACAGAGGAGCTCCTTGGCCCAGAATTTGGACATAACACAGAAAGTTGACCCTGGCCCTATCTTTAAGATGGCTGGGGAAGAGTGCTCCAACATGCCACTTTGACTGCCCCTTCCAAGTGATCTTTACGTCAAAATCGGAATGGGCTAAAAATTGGGAAAAACGAGGCCGGACTGGGGGATCCTGGTTTACGGATGGATCCAAAATGGCCTGCGGAACTGGAACTGGTATATATGAGGTTAAACCGCAGGTACTCATTGAGAGGTCCCTCGGTGTCTACTCCACGGTATTCCAGGCTGAAGTTTATGCAATAAAGATCTGTGCTGAGGAGAATTTACGTATGGGCCCCAGGAATAGGGATATATGCATCTTTTCGGACAGCCAGGCGGCACTGAAGGTACTTGGGGCATTCAGAATTACTTCTTCCCTAGTCAGGGAGTGTAGAGACTCCCTGGAGGCGTTATCCGGGCACAACAAAATGCAGCTGGTATGGGTGCCGGGGCCCAAGGAAATAAAAGGTAGAACTAGCCGACGAATTGGCCAGAAATGGAGCAAATACTTTTCTGTGGGCCGGAACCTGTTCTGGGAATGGCCAAAAGTAGGGCGAGGGCGTCTCTAGAGAATGGACTGGGAGAGAACATAATTGTCACTGGAGGCTAAGCACTGGGGCAAAACACGGCAAAATAGTCATGCCAGAGCTGTGTAGAAGAAGAACCAGAGAGACCCTGGGTTTAAGTAGGTATCAGATTTGTCTGATAACGGGCCTATTTACAGGGCACGGTAAGTTCAAGAAACATCTGCACAAGGTGGGATTGATTGATTCGGAGCCCTTGTTGTAGATTGTGTCACGAGGAGGAGAAGAGGGCCTCTCACCTATTGTTTGATTGCATCGCAATCGGCAGATTGCTGTACGAGATATTCGATGCGTCGAGACCGGAGGAAATCGTACTTCAAGAAGTACTGGTGGAGCTACAATTTTTATTTGAAACATTTCTCTGGAAAAATTTCAAATCTAGTTTGAAGAAAATCGGTAGACCGAAAGTTCAACTTTACCAAATGAATTTTGGCGATTTTCTTGAAAATGGCTCCAAAGATTTTCTTAAAAGAATTGTATATTCCCGGGTGACAATTTAGAGGAAGGTTATCAACAGAAACTATCTTGTCGCTTCCCCTCTGGTATCTAACCAGAATGGCTCTTTGACTTTGCTGTGTTATATTTGTTTATTGATTTATGTACAAAAACTGATACAACCAAAGACCAACTTTCAAAAACAAGAATTTAGGATCTAGTATCAAGTATATGGCAGCCAGCCCCTGTGTCTTTTATTCAATAATAGTTATTTATTAGACAAGCGAGAGAAGTAGGACTTTTACACACTCAAGTGAGTGTGTACTTTTACACCCAGCAGCGAGTGGGCCAGGCTGGACGAGAGTTGCAAAAAATACTCGCTCATAAGTTAAATATTAGAGTTTTTTTTCTGGAATCGTATTAAATTAGTTTTTAATTTATATGAATATAAAAAAAATATGAAAACATCCAAATACTGAGAAATAATATTATAACTCAAGTCAAATACTTCCCCCTCTCTATAACCTGTTTCGTTTGGTACAACATTAAATCCGTTGTATCTAGGATTTGTTTTGATCTTGTTTTCGCGTATTGCCGCAAGATGTCGGGCTAATTAGTGTTGAATAATGTTACTTTTACACACTAGTGAGAGAAAGTAGTGTGAAACTCAATTGTGTGTAAAAGTTGAACTTTCTTCAATAAAATTTAGCGTAATAATCGTCACGATTGCAGAAAAAATAGATATTTATTTTTTTTTTAAATCTTTAATTATAGACGGACTTTCTTACACACATTATGCCAGTGCTCTAGAAAATCCCAGAATACTCATTATCCCCCAGAACTGCCGTTATGGTAGTACCCAGAGGCTCGATTCTACAGCGCGCTAATGAGCCATCCTTCTTTTTGCACTTTTGTTTCATTTTCTTTTGTTTTAACTTCCTCTTCTTTTTATTCTCCCCCCCAGCTATCTTTTTTATTTTTATATTTTTCTCTCACTCAGTTTTGTTTGTCTTATTTTTCTCTAAATTAAAACTGTGAAATAGTGAATAGTTAATGTTAGTTAACTAAAAAGCAAACAGAGGGCCTCATAGTTGAAGTTAACTACTATTGTTCATCCTTTGTTTGCACGTACAGTTTAACTACTTGAAGTAAAACTGCTACAATTGCTGAACAAATAGTACATTGTTCAGCGTGAAACAATGCTGAACGAAGGACTAAAATTTACTTACTAAGTTAAATAAAACTTAAAACAGAAAATGTATTTGAAAGTAAGATATTAATATTTGGTCTTAAAATTTAATCAAGTTAATTTCAATAAATTTAAATTGAATTTTAACTCAGATGTTGTGGTTTGTTCCGTAGAGCTGGAAAGCATCAGAAATATTTTCCGTGATAGCCAGCTTCTTTTTGTAGTCATCGACCGATTACGGGCCATCATCAGGATGTTTTTTGTTATCACACTGTTTTGACATAAAAACAGCCTGATGATGGGCGAACGCTGACCACAAAAAAGAAGCAGGCTGTCACGGAAAATATCTCTGATGTTTACTCAGATATTAAATGATTGACTAAATTCAAGAAATACTTAGATCTTGGCAAAAAAGTGAAAAATCCGTCCAATAAGTGGTACTCCTATCGGTTGACCGATTTTGGCCAAACCTTATTGTCAAGATGGAACCTTAAAACGAAATATTAAGTTTGAACTTTCTGCAATTTTCCACACACACACACCGACCAAATTTTAAAAAGTGGCTCGTTCTTAGGAGAGGTCAAAACAAGTATTGCTGGTGAAAATACGATTCGAAAATTTGACACGATTGCAATACTTCCTTTAGTAAGAATAAGTAAATAAAAATATCTGGTGTGAAACACTCACTCAACTTTCTCTTACTCCACTTTTTAAAATTGTAATTGACAAATTTTATAGTTTGCGTACCAAATTGATGAAATTCGTTGGAGTTCGTCGAAAACAGATAAAAAAGGGCAGTAAAAGCGCACTTCCGGTTAATAGTTTTCTTGAAACTTGGAATTTTTGCCATCTATTTATGTCAAACTAATTTTGTTTGGATGATAGAATTGTATAATCAACTATGATAGCACCTTAGAGAAAAACATAACCCCACTACTCCCTTAAAAGCCCCTTTAATGACTTCAGCAGGAGAAATGTTTCAAATAAAAGTTGTAGTTCTTTATATGTGTAGTTCACATTCCTAGCTTCAAGAAGATAGTTAGAGACGTTTTCGAGAAAATACTAGAAAACTGAAAAATACATTTCAGGAAAAACGCACTTGTAGACATCCGATTTTCTCAAACTCGGAATTTCAACAACATATTTAATTTTAATTAATATTATTTAGATGACAGAATTGTATAATAAACTGAAATCACACTTTAGAGGAAAATCTAACCCCACCCCTCCCCTAAAAGTGCCCTTAAATGAATTTTCCCAGAAAAATGTTTTAAATAAAAGTTGTAGCTCATTGTATGTGTAGTTGATGTATTAAGTTTGAAGAAAATCGTCCGCGGTATTATTGAGAAAATCGCAAGAAAGTAAAAAAAAAAAAACCTTAAGTAAAGTGGTACTTCCGGTTGAGGAATTTTGACCGTGACCTACTGTCGGATCCCATGGTGATACCTAATTTGAAATTTGAACTTTCTACGATTTTTCGTTTTTGAGCTCTGCTGTTCACATATAAACATACGCGCGCGCGCGCGCGCTTACACACACAAACGCAGAGCTTTTTCTAAAAGCTATTTATTTGAACTCGAGGGACTTCAAAATGGATATTTCCGGTGAAAACTCCATATCGAAAATTTAACACGATTACAATACTTCCTTCTTACTAGGAGTAAGAGAAAGTAAAAGTAACTAACAATATGCCTTAATCTAAGAGTAAATGAAATAGGAAACTTTTAAAGTTGTTCGCTAAGCTATTTTATTGGAATAGAAAATCCTCATATTCGTTGGTAATTTTTAAACAAATATCGAGCGACCTGATCAAACACAAAAATCCCGTAAATACATTTAGGACAAGCTTTCCTAAGAACCAACATCTATAAAGTAAGAATGTACGTACTATCTTTAGATATAACATTAATTAGGCTAGCAAAGGTTTAGCAAACACTAAAAATTTTTAAAAAAATCCAACAATTAAGATCGAAGAATTTCTCCAAGAGAGAGATAGTGAATGTGGGCGATCCTTATAATATTTTGTCATAAATCAATATCATAATAACAGCTGATATCTATCTTAATCTAAATTAAATAATCTACAAATTATACTACATGAATAATTAAATTAAAAATGAACTAAATTAAACAAATTGAGGCGCCCTCCTATTGAATCCTATTTTTACTTTCTCCTACTCTATAAACAGGAAATTTGATCGTGTAAAATATTTCGAAATTAAAATCGTGTAAAATATTTCACCGGAAATACATGTTGATACATGTTGTTTGATGTCCCCTAAGTATGAAAAAGATGTTTTTATCGAATGGTTTTGTAATTATGTATGTTTGAACAAATGGGGTGTGAGGAGGGGATCGCCTGCTCGTGGTGCCCCTTTCATCTAAACGATTAACGGTGCACCAACCATTATTGCAATATAGTTTCCATCTTTGGAAACCAACATAATATGATCGTCTATAGTTGTTTTTGGTAAGTCAGTAATCTTTTGGTCAATCAATGTGCATCAGTTAATTAATGTTAACATTTTATCATCTGCAAATATAGTTAAAGTCGTTGAAATGGTATGTCCAAACGGGAAGAGATTAAAGAGCATTGAACTGATGATCCATTAAGTCCTAGAAATTTTTCGAAAAGCTTTTAAAACTCTTAAGAGGTACAAAGTGGTAGTAGCAAAAGTATATATATAGTTTAGGTAAGAGGTGATTTACTAGAAATAGAAGGGCATAAGAAAGCTTGTTTTATTAAGGGTTCAAGTACTTTTACATACCCTAGACTAGAAGAAAAGTGTTTAAAAAAGTTTTGAGAGGGTAGTTTTCCCTATGGAAGAAGCAACTCTGACAAAGTTCCTCTTATTTTTCTTTTTGAATACAATGCTGTAAATCAAATATAAATCAGGGTCATATTTACCGTCGACATGTTCGCTATTCAATAACAATACGAAACATGTTGTATGACTCATGCATCATTATACCTAGCAGATCTTTTATAGTTGTATCTGAAAATATATACAAAAGGGAAACAAAGTGAAGAGGGTTGGTTACAACCCTAATATTTTTTTGCAGATAAGCACTGTTTAAATAATGGCTCTGCTTATCTAATTCATGACTCAATATCCGGAAAATCACTAGCTTTGCTACACAGGTACAAATAAATTTCTGACGCTTTAAATAGTACGTAATGGTAAACAAAAAGTTAACAATATTAACATAAATGCCCCTTAAAACCATTTCATTATTTAATAGGTTTTAGAAAGAGAGAAATGAGTAAGGAAGGATATTTGAGTAATAAACTAAAATGAATGCTAAGCATTGTATAATTAACTAGAGACACAAACTGCCAGGAATTTACACGTAAATGGAAATTAGAGATTTAGAGTGACTAAAGAGAAGGGTAGTAGTTGATTGCTGACGCGTTGTAACTGCTGTATAAACTGGTCTAAAGACTCTCTTGTAGCGTTAGCGCAGCTGTATATATACATATTCTCCAACTCTAGTCTGGCCTAAGTAGGGAGTGAGATTCTCGATTTTGTGTCTCTCTCTGTGCTTTGGATCCCTTTCTTCGGATCCTATTACAACTGCTTTTTTCCTTTCTTATAATCTAACACAGGGATGAGCAACACGCGGCCCGTTAAACATGTTTATGCGGCCCGCCAAGCATTTCTAAAATTGAATTTATTTTATCGACTTTCTCCCATCAATATATTATAATAAAATTAAATATATTATAAAAATAAATATGTTATAAAATTAATTATAATAAAATGGTAGTACATACTAAACCGAAACAATTTTTTGTGACGAGTTACTACTTTGTGGCGACTTGTTTAAACATGCAATACGAACGCGCCGCGTCTGTGCTTGTTTGTGATGAGATAGTCACTTGTCGGCGACTTGTTCAAACATGCAATACGAACGCGCCGCGTCTGTGCTTGTTTGTGTTTGCTTCTGTCACACAATCAGTCAGACTGGTAAGTTGTTAACTAGCAACGTATGTTCGCGAACAATTATTTTCAACCATGAAATTAATCAAAAATGACCACCGATCAAGATTGAATGATGCACGATTAGAAAGCTGCGTACGTGTATCTACCTCATCAATTCCGGCTGATATTGATCAGCTTGTATCGAAAAAACAATGCCAAATTTCTCATTAAAAATTTCAAGTAAATTCGTTTTTCTGTTCTTTTCTTGTTTGTTTTTATTTTGCATTAAAATTTGTATATGAAATCTTTACTTTTTTTTAAACTTTATATTTTTTTAATTCTAATGTTTATTATAAATAAAGTTTTGTAAATTATTAGTAAGTGTTACTTTATGTGGGGCCAGCCAAAAAATTTTAAAATTTAAATTGGCCTGTTGATTAAAAAGGTTGCTCACCCCTGATCTAACATATGGCTTTTAAAACCAATATTTTCGACAATGTGTAGTTTCCTGTTTATTTTGGGATTAAATACAAAAAAAAAATATAAAAGCCACTGAATAAATATAACATGGACATTAAAAAGCACCTGCCTAAAAGTAAAAATAAAACAGGACTGAGACAGGAGAGATATAAGGTCATGCTAATAAGAAGGTTGAACTTCCCATACAATTACATCATCTGTTTTCAAGTCAGTGTAATTGCTGGTCTGAAGAAAATTATACCACTCTGAAGCGGGCAAAGTTCTAGAGTTGAAATTTTCACAACTTAATTAGTCATTACTGTGAAATTTACATTTTCCTACAACAGTTGAATCATGTGATAATTACTCTTCTAAAATCAGCGGCCAAAGTTGTACCTTTTTTTGGCGAGAGATTAAAAGTAAAAAAAAACAGTGTTACCATACCTTTCAATTAAACAAATTTAAGGTTCCGGATGAGTTTATCAAAATATATTAATAATATTAAAGTAATGTATAAGTTCTTAAATTAAATATTAAAACCAATTTAACAAAAATAAAATATCAGAAAACATCATTTTATTTAACTTTAACCAAATATTGTGCAACTGTTTCATGTATAACCTTCCCTGGGAGGTGAAATTGTTCGCGTCCGAAATTATTCTCTTAGTGGATATCCAACTAAACGAACAACATCAATCGCCGCGCAGCCTAAAATTTTATATTGGGCCATGCGGCGCAGAATGGCTGAATAGCCAAAGAATAGCCGTGGGGAAGGGATATAACATTCCGCTTAACATTAAGACAACTTCCTCTTAGAGGTTAGCTCTCAGGATTCCTTTTATTATATCCTGTTTTAATTGTTGTAGTAAAAATGTAATATTTAATGAGAGAGTAAATTCTTTTTACTGATATCGTTCGATTACCATACGCTCTTACGTGCTTATGGGAACTGCACTCAAGTGAACGGATATAGCACTTTACCACTTTACTATATTGTCAAATAAATGACTATTTCGCAAATGTTTTTCTAACAATATAACAATTTTTAATACATAAGAATTATTTCCTTATTCCTATTTTTCCTCTCCACTGATATGAGCTAAGGACACATGGGTCTTCCAACCAAGGATTCTGCGTTTTAAGGGAAGCGCCATTTCTTTGGCTTATTGAAAGTGATAATAAATAATAATTGCTCTCCATTTTTAAATTCAATTTATATATTTTTTTTTTTTTTCAGATAATTATATATTTTTAATTTCCTATTTGCTCAACAATTATATTACAATATACAGTGCACTCAATATATATTTTTATTTTTATTTTTTTCCTGTATTTATTAAACACATCTAGATACACAAGCGCTTGGACTTGATGTTTCTGAAACCAAGCATATCAAGCGCCTAGTGTCGTGTCCTCTCGACGCACTACTACTATGCTTACCCCCTCTACCAGGCCATTGGGCTACAATTTTGACAGTCAAATTTAACCTCTAGAAGCTGTCTCTAGCCGCTATAAAGAAGTAGGAGTCACTGAGATAAGTAGCCGGAAATGCTTGAGGGTCTCAACAATTCTCTAGATCAACTCATGTGTCTTACAACCTAACTAAAAATTTATGTAAAAAAAACTGTTTTATAAAAAGCAAAAGTTCTCCGCCAAAAATCCTTTTACTGGCCAGAGAGTCTTCACCAGGCTAGAGCCACACTACCTAATCGGCAGGTTAAAACTAGCAAAAGTTCTACCTAGCTACCTATCAATTCAACAGACTCAAATCAGCCAACACTACCAATTCTACGTGCTTCACCAACACATCACTCTTCTTCGCACGGCCACATTAACCTTAAAATAATCTCTTTCATTTGTTGTTATGTTTAATAATTTGTGTCAAAAAAAAAAGTGCAGTAAATGTGCTTCATCGGTGTTCATCATGTATTTTCGGTGAAAATAATTTCGAAACTTTGCCGGAATCGAGTAATTGGTCACACTTATAGCAATATGAAAAATTATAAAATATCTAAGCAAAAAAAGGATTAAATACTATTAATAAAATGAGAAATGATAAATTGTTAAGTTTCTGATGTTGATTTGTGACAGATATAGACGGCTATAATGGAGTTTTCATGTGTCTAATTTATTATTAAAAAATTCCATACAGAAAATGATAAATGGAGCATGGAATCAAGTTTTTTTTCCTTCCAATTGGTGAGCACCTGAATATTCAAGGGAAAAAAAAACCTAAGATGGCAGTATAACAAATCAAATCTCGTATAAGATATATATAAAAAATATCTGGTGTACCACCAGAGATTTATCTCTATTGAAATTCTCACAATGCTAAAAAATTGTTCTTCAATCTTGGAATTTTTAATCAATATTTATTACCTCTACCTTAAAGTAATAGTTCTGCAGTTCATACTGAAATGGATTAATAATTTATAGATAGACCAATATTGCAGCAATCCCAAAACCCAATTTTCCCGAAACAATATTTCAAATAAAAAAAAAAAAGAGAAAGTAAAAAAATCTGGTGTGAAACAATCACACAACTTTCTCTTACTCCAGTTCTCAAAATTATAATTGATAAATTTTATATTTTGTGTACCAAATTTAATGAAATTCGTCGAAAACTGAAAAAACTCTTCAGTAAATGCGCACTTCCGGTTTACTAATTTTCTTAAAACTCGGCATTTCAGCCATCTATTTATTACTTTCTCTTACGCCTAGTAAGAGGAAGTATTGTAATAGTGTCAAATTTTCGATATCGAGTTATCACCGGAAATATCCGTTTTGAGGTCCCCTGAGTCCAAAAAAGTGGTTTTTAGCAAATGGTCTGTGTGTGTGTGTGTGTGTGTGTGTGTGTGTGTGTGTGTGTGTATGTATGTGAACAGCATAGCTCAAAAACGAAAAATCGTAGAAAGTTGAAATTTGATATTCCGTTTAGAGGTCACCATGGGATCTGACTGTACGTTAACTGTCAAAATTCCTCAACCGGATGTACCACTTTACTAGTTGGATTTTTTACTTTTTTGCAATTTTCTCAAAAATTGCTCCAACGATTTTCTTTAAACGTCAAACATCAACTACACATACAATGAGCTACAACTTTTATTTGAAACATTTTTCCGAGAAAATGCATTGAAGGGCACTTTTGGGGAGGGGTGGGGTTAGGTTTTGATCTAAAGTGCTATTTCAGTTTGTAAAACAATTCTGTCATCTAAATAATGTTAATTAGAATTAAATATGTTGTTGAAATTCCGAGTTTAAATAAAATCGGATAACCGGAAGTGCGTTTACTTTACCACTTTACTAAATGATTTATTCACTTTTTCGCAATTTTCTCAAAAATGGCTCCGACGATTTTTTTAGAACTTCCTATATAAAAGATCTACAACTTTTATCTAAAACATTTATCTGGAAAAATTCTTTTAAGGGCATTTTTAGGGGAGCGGTGGGGTTAGATTTTCATCAAAGTGCTATCCTAGTTGATTATACAATTCTATCATCCAACCATAATTAGTTAGAAATAAATAGATGGCTGAAATTTCGAGTTTCAAGAAAATCAGTGAACCGGAAGTGCGCTTTTACTGAACAGTTTTTTCAGTTTTCGACGAATTTCATTGAATTTGGTACACAAACTATAAAATTTGTGAATTATCATTTAGAGAACTGGAGTAAGAGAAAGTTGTGTGAGTGTTTCACACCAGATTTTTTTTAATTAATTATGTTTGGATGATAGAATTGTATAATCAACTATGATAGCAATTTAGAGAAAAACATACCCCCTAAAAGTGCCCTTAAAAAGAATATTCATTCCCAAAGAAATGTTTTAAATAAAAGATGTAGAACTTTGCATGTTTAGTTTATATATGAAGTTTCAAAACAATCGTAGAACCCATTTTTGAGAAAATTGCGAAAAAGAGACTATAAATCATTTAATAAAGTGGTAAAGTAAACGCACTTCCGGTTATCCAATTTTTTCAAACTCGGAATTTCAGCTACATAGTTAATTCTAATTAATATTATTTAGATGACAGAATTGTCTAATAAACTGAAATAGCAAGTTTAGATGAAAACCTAACCTCACCCCTTCCCCATAACTGCCCTTAAATAAATTTCCCTGGAGAAATGTTTCAAATAAAAGTTGTAGCTCTTTGTATGTGTAGTTGATATACTAAGTTTAAAGAAAATCGTCGGAGCCATTTTTGAGAAAATTGCAAAAACGTAAAAAAAAAACAAGTAGTAAAGTGGTACTTCCGGTTGGGGAATATTGACACATAACGCACCGTCAGATCCCATGGTGATACCTAAACGTAGTATCAAGTTTCAACTTTCTACAGCTTTTCGTTTTTGAGCTATGCTGTTCACATACATACATATATATATACACACACACACACACACTCACTCACAGCCCATTTGCTAAAAGACCACTTTCTTTTGGACTCAGGGGACCTCAAAACGGATATTTCCGATGAAAACTCGATATCGAAAATTTGACACGATTACAATACTTCCTTTTACTAGGAGTAAGAGAAAGTAATAAGAATTTATATTGATTAGTGTATTTTGTTTCTTGTTTTTTTTTTGTTTTTTTTAAAGTAGCACACCTTTTTTGCGATAAAATTGTTTAGTTACAACGCACGCCGATTAACTGATTTTTTTTTTTACAAACTAGAGATTACAGCAAATGACAAATTTATTCTTAATTATGATACAAATTGTTAATATTATCTTTTAAAATAACACTTTTAAGTGTAACGTTTCATCTTCTCAGAACTACCTAAAAAAATAAAAAACAAAAAACACTATTCCTGTCAATATGATTTAGACAAAGTGATAAGCCTATAGTGGGTATGCGAAGTTCAAAAAAAAAAAAAGTCGAGTTAATCGAGATATTAATAAAGCGAATGTTCAGTAAAGTTGCATTGATTGACGAATTTTGATTAAATCTTGGTGTCGTATCTCTTAGATTTATCAACCTCAAACAACAAACACACACACACTCACACACACATATGTTATTATATATTTACGATCACCGTAAATGTAAATAAGCAGTAAAAAACGTTTAACACGAAATTAATGGGACCAATATATTTTTTCGTGTTAAAATAATTATTTAAACGATAAAATAGCGGTTTGTTTTTATACCGATTTCACTGCCATTGTACATACACTTAAAAAAATAAGTTTCTGTATTAAAATTAAAAAAATAAAACACAAAATTCACTTTTGACAATGGCGGTGCCTTTACCTATTCAAAGACAAGCGGAAACCTAGCAACTGTGGCAGTCATTGTTTATTTTGTTCCGTCTAACGCAAAAAAAAAAAAAGCCAAAAAAGCTGCGAGTCGATATGACTGCAAAAAAACAGGTATATTTTGTTCGACTGGGAACTGAAATCTTTTCGTGTTAAGCGATATTTGTTTCGTGTTAAAAGAAATAAAATGTATGAAATTACGTAGTATTTTGTCGGGACCGCAGTATGATTTCGTTAAGTGTTAACCGATTTTTCATGTTAAACGTTTTCGTGTTTTACGTTATTTACTGTATGTATATATACAGAAGAAAATAATGTGGAAATAATCACTTTTAATACTTTTGTCTTTGATAAAAATTCCTTACATTTTAAGGACTACTTTCATTATTGATAGATAGTAGGCAAGAAGGCGATAGCAAGAAGTGAAATTTCATCGATCGTAAAAGTCTGGTGTCTGAAACACCCACGTCTTTCTCTTGAAACAATTATCACAATTTTTCATTGAAAAATTTTTCCTTTAAGCTTAACATTTTTAATAGGGTGAAGTTAGGAGAGACGACGCACATTTCAAAGTGAAATGGTTCTGAAACCAACAGTATTAAAATATAGGAGATATATTAAAGAGGTAATGTTTATAAAACATATGTCAACTACTACTATCTACAGATAAAAATGTTATTCTTCGAAATAAAGACATTCTCATTTATTCCAGAAACCAGATACATGTACAGTACACTTGGCCGTCTCTTCTGCTATGGTAGGATTAGTGTAATTTGGAATTAGGATTAATTAAATTAAATTAGGATTAATTAAAATTAAATTAGGATTAATTTCACACCTCTCCTCTGTGAAGGAAACATGGCTGATCGACATGAAAGTTGGCATACACTGTGGCTACGAATCCAACTTTAACTACAGCGTGGAAATCTTTCATTTCAATTGCAGTTAATATAGTATAAATGTTCGTAGAACACATACAAAATAACTGAAGAATTTCACAATAAGTTCGCTGCTGATCTTTCTATCCTTCGACTAACTTGCACGACGCCACGTGGTGGCAAACAAGAGAAGTAAAACCTGGGTCTTATTCCCTAGCCCTATCATCCCATAAGTTGCCGTTAACTACAGGGCTATAGAGAGACAAACCTTACACATATTATTTTTAGGGCCAGGTAGCTTAATATAGCAATACTCCAGACCACAAGACATATTATTTACCCAGAAGTACTGGTTGTGCAATTTAGATGATAAACCTAACAACTTAATTCTCACAAAATTCATTTTAAAAAAATCAATGTTTTCCTGAATAAAGTGTAATAGCAAGAGAGAGCAGACAGCCGAGAGAATTAAGAGAGAGAAGACAGACCCTCTCTGGTACTCTCTGACTTAAGCAGGCTAGAGTGGGAGAACCTGTATATAGGCCAGTGAGAATCTACCCAAGGAATATCTATCTATGAGATTCAACTATACATCGCATCGTGTATAACTCTCACCTTTTATTCTATGAAATCATTACAAGTCCAGTGCAGTTTGTGTAGACTTATAGTAATATTATAACAATGTCTTCATAACTCGTCAAACCTAATTTCTCTCCTCATCAACTCCATTATATCAAGTTTCAAAAAAATAGGCTGTCATTGGGATCCCATTTCGTTAAATTTCCTAAAAACAAAACCAAACTTTTGGTTGACCGGAGTTCGATCGAAATGTTCGTGTCGCATATCAGCATAGTTCCTAATGGTAGATCAAGTTCGAGTTTATTGGTTTATCCGTTTTTAAGATAAAAAGAGAAAGAGAGATCTGAAATTTATTTTCGCAAGCAATAGTTTCCACTTATAGTAAGTAAGAGAAAGTAAAAATTTTATCAGATCTTTACAATACTCTCTTAATACAAGATAATAAAAGACCTTCTCCTTCTCCCACCAATTCGCCGACAGCTGTATACCACAAATTTTAGCGATACTGTTTCCCAGGTGACCATATGATAGATACTAAAGAGCATAAAATAACTATAAATTATACATTTACCACCCCCACCCCCAGTCTTTTATTGTCTGCCACAGCACATTCTATTACTAAACCTCGCTCCTACTAACCATTTCCTTCAGGCCCTTGCCACTGGAAATATCCTGCTTCTGTCCACGGCTAAATTGCTGCATAAAATATCAATAATTTAAGAGGGTAGGAAATCACTTTCTACTATATATATACACACACACAATAGTGACATAATGGTGGTACTTATTAGATAATAACTTTTAGTTAGGTAATAAGATGATCCCCTTCTTGAAATTATTTAATTTAATTTAAATATACATTGTTAAATGTATAATCATCAATTCTCTATCTGCGAGAATTAGTATAGGTCACCCCTATATTAATAATAAAACAAATACCTAAAATGTGAGTTTAAAAAAAATTGGTCATTTTATATATAAATTGTATTAAAAGCAGTAGGCGAAAGTCGTGTAAGCGTTTTAAACCAGAAACCAGGGGACCTCAAAACAAGTATTGCCGGTGAAAACTCAATTTCTAAAATTTGACACGATTGAATATTTCCTCTTCACTAGAAGTAATAGTTGAATTTCTTTTGGCAACGAGTTTCCATTTATTAATTTATGTATTTATATGTACGTATGTATGGTAACATTATTATTTTTAGGAAGTCTTGGGAACACGAGAGTTAAGTTTATCTCTAAATGAGTGATTCAGTTTTGTAGGCGTCCATCAGAAGCCTTACCTAGCAATCTACAAAGTAGTCACCATTCAGGTAGCTTCCAAGTAAAATGTACGTCAGCTACTATCAATATTTTTATGTAACATTCAAACCAAATAGTTTAATAAAAATCTGAACAAAATTTATCCATTTTTACTTTCTCTTACTCCTAGTAAGAGGAAGTATTTGTAATCGTGTCAAATTTTCGATATTGAGTTTTCATCGGAAATATCCGTTTTGAGGTCCCCTGAGTCCAAAAAAGTGGTTTTTTAGCAAATGGTCTGTGTGTGTGTGTGTGTGTATATATATATATATATGTGAACAGCACAGCTCAAAAACAAAACAATCGTAGAAAGTTCAAACTCGATATTCCGTATAGTTATCACCATGGGATCTGACAGTGTGGGTCATCTGTCAAAATTCCTCAACCGGAAGTACCATTTTACTGTAAGTTGTTGTATTTTACGTTTTTGCGATTTTCTCAAAAATGGCTACAAACGATCTTCTTCAAACTTGGTTATCAACTACACATACAAAGAACTACAACTTTTATTTACAACATTTCTCCGGAAAAATTCATTTAAGGGCCCTTGTTGGGGGGGGGTTAGGTTTTCATCTAAAGTACTATTTCAGTTTATTAGACAATTCTGCCATCTAAATAATGTTTATTAGAATTAAATATGTTGTTGAAATTCCGAATTTGAAAAAATCGGGTAACCGGAAGTGCGTTTTCTCAAAAATGACTCCGACGATTTTCTTGAAACTTCGTATATAAACTAAACATGCAATGATCTACATCTTTTATTTAAAACATTTCTCTGGGAAAATTCATTTAAGGGCACTTTTAGAGGAGGGGCGGGGTAACAGCTTCCTCTAAAGTGTTATCATAGTACATTATACAATTCTATCATCCAAACAGTAATAATTAGAAATAAATGGATGGTCAAAATTCCAAGTTTTAAGAAAATTAGTAAGCGGAAGGTGCGCTTTTACTGAACACTTTTTTCAGTTTTTTAACGAATTTCGTTATATTCGGTGGACTATAACCTTTGTTAATTATAATTTTGAGAAAAGGAGTAAGAGAAAGTTGTGTGAGTGTTTTTTTTTTAATTGTTTTATTGAATATTTACAACTACATAAATCCATATGCAACAAGTAAATAAGCAAGAGGAGATATAAACAAAAGGGCGTGACGGTCATGAATGGTAGTTATCCAGCGGCAACTACCATTAATTATGTAAGGGTGTTGTGAGGAGATGCTTGGTTGTTTGATTTGATGAATGATAAACACCTTAAGATGGTTAAGATATGTAATTGATATAAATATATATGACTGACTGCCAAGGACTGTACACTATAGAGTTAAGAACTACTGAAAGACTGACGTGGCTAAATGATAGATACGGAGGGACGAGAGTTATAATAACGGAGTGATATCTGATGTGTGAATCAACTGAATTCTATCTGAATTGAACAGAATGATTCTGACTGTCTCTCTCTCTCATATATATATATATTGGCCGAGCCTCTCCTCTCTGTGCGAGAGAGGCTGTTTCTCTCCGCTAGAGTGGATGAGTGGTGGAGGTTCACTACCCCTACATCAGCTAGAAGGTCACGGAGCCAACGATGTCTCAATCGCCTGGCAGGATTGCCTGGAAGTGTGGTGGAGGCGCTTGGTTGGGATCAAGGGAGAGTCTGCTGTGGAATTTCTTGTACCGGAGCTTTGCTATCGTGGACAAAAGCAATCTTCAGATCTGTGTGAATTGAATAAGGACAGTATCGACTATGCGTCGGAGTATTTTGGACGGCAGGTTTTTGTATTCTGTGAAGAATGGTACATTTTTTTGGTTCCGTACAGTTCCAGCCCATACATCCAGATGGGTGCGAGTAGTGATGTATAGAGTCGTTTTTTATTCTGAAGAGTGAGTTTGAAGCGCTTGTCAAGAAGTCTAGGCTAATAGTCTGAAACGGCTGTTTAGGGTAGTCCGTTTAAGTTTGGTGTGTAGGTTCCAGGTTAGTCGCTTGTCTAGGTACATACCAAGATAACAAACATGGTCTGCCGGTGGGATAGGAGTGCTGAATAGGTAAACTGGAGGAAGAACATTTTTTTGTTTAAGGTGAACACAATATAATGGGATTTGTTAGGGTTGATTTTTATTCTGGATTTTTTTGTTAACCAGGACTTGAGTGATTGGAGATGGGTTTGAAGAGAACGTTGAGCGATTACGGGTACATAACTAGACAATTAAAATTCTGATAAATAAGAGAAAGTAAGAGAAATGAATTTTGTAGTAGATTTAGTTAAAAAGGTATATAAACAACAAGGTAAAATTATTAATTATTTACTATATGCGAGAGCAAATTAGAATTATATCGTTAATAAAATTATCCGATCGATAAAGAGGTTAAAACAAAGATTGTGAGAATGTCACAATTACGAAAAGATAAACTGTTTTCTATATATTAATCTATTTGTTTGTGTTTTATGATGAAAACCCCTTTTCTTACTTAGAGAACTTGCCTTCAATCTGTAGCACGCTTTTCGGGGACGTGTCATCTATATGCAAATCTTCTACGTTCTCCCTCTCTCCCTCAATAACAGACCTCATCCATTCCCAAAATACTTGTCATTTTTTAGCAACTCCCTTCTTCTGCTTTGTGTTTTTTTTATTGCTTTTGTTTTCTTTTAGTTCTTTCGAAACTTTGTTTTTGTTTTAGCCTCTCTATTCAATCAGTTTTTTTTTTTATTAACACACCTTCCCGAATACTTCACATTTCTTCA